>PVIJ01004600.1:0-115272 GCA_004024925.1 Scalopus aquaticus
ATGCTTTAAAAACCCTGTTCTCCAATAATAAAGTGGAACGGCCTGATCAGACTCTCTGGTTGTGCTGTCTCTCGCTCCCCACCTTCTTCTCCCCACTCGCTCCCCACCCCCTTCTCCCCATTGAACCCGCCGCCGCCGCCGCCGACGCTTTCCCCACCACCCCCGGGTACCCAACCTCGGTCGGAGCCGGCCTCCGACATTTAGTAGTCACCAGCAGTTTTTCCCGAGTGTTAGTTTTCCAGTTACTTCATAATGTTGCCAACACTTAAGTATTTTCTGCCTTTTTAAGTTTTGTGACTGTGGTAGGCATATATTGTTATTGCAGTTTTTATTTTCACCATCCTGATGAATAAAGATATGTATAGTGCGAAATGTTCCCTTTCTGACTTTCCTTTATTCTCTTAATAGTAACCATATTTTGAAAAAAGGAATCCTTAATATAAAATTTTGGACAAATAGTAGGGTTCTTTTTTGTCTATGCTGCTTAATATTTTTTTGGTAATCCAATCTATGAAGATTTCAAAACGTTATCCTTTAAAGATCTTGTTAGGGCTATATAAGGAAACACAATAAATGGACTTAAAACAAAACTAAGCTCTTAAACAATAAAACCAAATTAGTGGTAAACAGAAGGGAAGAGAGAGGGGGAGTAAATTGGTAAACAGGTCAATTGCAAGGTGAAGGATAAAATAGAACTTAATGTAGTGTATACACTGACTTATAGTGAAGAACACCTCAGTTTAATATTGAATACAATGTTGCTTCAATAAAAAGTGACAAAAATGTCCTTTATTCCATTTGAAGTTGATTTTCCCCTCTTGTATGAGTTTGGGATAATGTTTTTCTGGTTTTGTTTTGATTTTCTGTTTCATTGCTCTAATTGTTGTCCTTGGTACAATACTATACTCTCTTAATTATATTGTTAAGTCATGACACATGGTCTTACAAGTCTTACAAATGTGTTTTTCAAGGTTATCTTTGCTATATTTGTGTAGTTGCACTTAAAGCTTACAAAAATAAAACTTGTCAATTAAACTCTGCTGATTTTTTTTTCATGTATCTAATTTCTCTCAATAACAAGTAATAACATTTTTAAAATCTTACATTCCTTATTAGATTGATTCTTTACATTACTGTTTTTTTGGGCTCTTTCACTGTTTAATGATGACTGTGTTATAGTGTGTCCCAATAAGCAGAGGCAGAGGAGTGGTTAGACGAAGGCCTTTATTAATTTCCCAGCCCTGGGGGCTACACTAGCAGCTGGCTCAAAGCCCCATCCGCAGAAGTGCAGCCCCAAAGCAGGAGTCGGTATGGTTTTTATGCTGCCCCCTCCGTGCTCTTTTAATACAGCTACTAATTCCATAAAAGGCAAACAAGCAAACTATGTTACAGAAGGAGAACAGAGCGGTCATGCCACATAGCCAGAAACCGGGTCTTATCTGGAGCTCAGGAGGAGAACGACGTCTCACAAAGGGTTGGGCAGAAGGCATATCTGTCCTCTTGCTGACTCAGGCTGCCTTGAAGTGGGGGTGAGGGTTTGCACTCTCTCATTCACTGTAACAACTGCTTCTCAGATGTTTAAAATCTACCTATGGGCTAGTAATTAAGAAATTACTTCCACACGAATAATAAAACTTAGATTTTTCTATTGTGCACTTAACAAAGTCTTCTGAATTATCTTTGTAAACGGGATAATTTTTTTGAACTGCCCTGATCAATCCAAGAATTTACATAGTCTTAAGATTTCTTTTTTGTACTTACACAGGAAATTTCCCCCCCTTTCTGGGTCCTTCTTAGCTTGGTCAAGAGAAAAAAAAATTACCTAGATTAAAAGGATCAAATATAGTTATATGGCTAACTGACAGCACTGTAAATTCTAGAATAAATGGCACAGGCTAGGGGTTTATATTCGGAGTTAATAAATGGGATCTGGGTAGGGGGTGTCAGAGAGAGACACCTCTCCTTACGTTATGAGGCTTCTTACATTATGAGGACAGTATGACGTCATAGGAAAAAGTCTTGCTTCTAAATGCCTGCTCTGCCTTAAGTTAGTTTTCTTCAATAAAAGTTATTTCTGGAGGTGACTCTAAATCTAGCAGTCTGCATTATTTAAGATGATGAAGATTTTTCCTGAGATCCATGGGGCTCGATTGTTGTGCCACATGCAAGGTGACATGTGCTAGAAACGCCAGCTCTGGACATTTTCAAAAAGCCTTTGAATATCTTGGGGGAGGTCTATATTTCCTTGATCAAATTTTTATATTAAATTAGCTGATATATAATACTTAGTTTTGTTGTGTTGCTGGTATTACATGTAGTTCAATAATGCCATGGCATATACATATTTAAACTGTAGTGAGTTCTCCATAATTTTAAGTTTGGGAGCAATTCAGATACATGTTTTACAATGATAGCAATAATTCTTTATGCCACAGCGTATCCCGTTTTCTCACTTATTTGTCTCAAGTAAAACTGGACAATAAGTTTTTGAATTGGGTGATGAAAATGTAAGCATAGGTTCTTGCTCTAAAGAGATGATCTGATATTTTCTCCTTAGTAGTTAATTTATTAGAATGTCCTTGCCTCTCTTTTAGTAGCTTAAAGTATGGTTCATTGTTCAATGTTTTGTGTCAGAGTGAGAGATTTCCCTGCTACCAGGTTTCCTCCACAGACTAAGCTAATTAAATACAAAGCAAGAGAGATTTCCACCCTAATAAATCTGCCTGTGGGTTAAGACACTATGTCACTTTGGTAGTTCTTTCAATAAAGCCAGAAGGGATTAAACCTAGAGCTTTTTTTAATCATTGCCTGTGACATTAGTAATAGTCTTTCAGTCCTACCCTATCACAATGAATGCTTTGACAAGAAAATTTCCTCACACTGCTCTCAGCAATCTAAGTGAGATGGTCAGCACTTAGGACAACTGACAGATTCTATTATAAAAATTCATACATATTTTTCTTGGTAGCAGAAATAAAAGAAACTAATTTCCATCTCTATAAATCCTAATTGATCAAACATTGCTATACTTTGAACATAAAACAGTTCTAAGTCTTCTGACTTTGACAATAGCTATAAAGCTTCCTGACTGCTGAAATGGATGTTTACTTTGAATATCCTGCTTTCTTTGAACATCTCCCTTTGTAAATAACAAGCATTAAAATATTTGTGGTATTTTATATATAACTTTTCAAATATAATAGATCACATTTGAATTTGTTTTCTTATAGAAATTATGCATTTTGTTATAAAGTTCACCTTTATAACAGTGAACTTTATATGAATGTTTGAGTCACAGGCCATTTTTTGAAAGGCATAACTTAAGAGAAAACAGTTACAACTTCTTTTAAATGAAACTTCAAGCACGGAAGTGTTCTCCTAATCTAGTGCTAAAAACACACTCTTAGATGCTTTGGTCAGGATAGAAAGCTGAGCCATGTTGTTGATGACTTGATGACTTCATTATTA
This sequence comes from Scalopus aquaticus, assembly GCA_004024925.1. Taxonomy (NCBI): domain Eukaryota; kingdom Metazoa; phylum Chordata; class Mammalia; order Eulipotyphla; family Talpidae; genus Scalopus; species Scalopus aquaticus. Next base: position 3,469 of record PVIJ01004600.1, read on the forward strand.
TGTTCTGCTTCACCACTGGTTAGTTTTAATCAAATAGTTCCCAAAGATTATATCACACGTTCCTTCTTAAGCAGAGCATGACATTTCTCTACAGCTTCCTGGGCAACTTCTTTATTCTCCTCTAACTCTGTAACATTAAGATTATATAACACATAAATTATAAACAGGACACTCTTCCCTTTATATCACTGAATTCTTATAGCCACTCCCTCATTTCCCATGATCCATATAGAAATATCAGTGTTTGAATAATGAGTGGCGACCATAACTATGTTGAATCAAAGAAACCTCCCTAATCAATGATTCAATGCTTAGCAATAAGTGTTACTGACTTTAGCCACCCTAAAAATTGTGATTTGAATTATTGAAATTAAAACAATTTACATTGAATTTGTGCATGGATCTAGGAACAAGGTATGTATCAGAGTGAAATAAAAATCTCTACCCTCAAGGTGCTTTGATTTCAGTTATGTTCCCTAAGTTCTTAGAAGATAGGCTTTGACACTCAGTACCAGGCTTCTCTCAATACACTGTTACAATCTACAAGATAACTAAATGGACTGGATAGAAAGAACTTTGTCATTGGAGAAGTATATTTTAGACAGAAAGCACTCTTGACAGGTGATTAGCAGTTAATGAGTTCTGGGAAGCTAGAAGCAGGAAAATGTAAGTGTAAACAGAGATTTCACAAGATATTCATGGCATATTTCATATATGTTTATATCCTTAGCAATTGGAATTCATTAATTCAAAAACTTCAAATAGTCAGAGGAGCTCTTGTAAAGAAGATCAATAATCCTGTATTTTGCCAGAAGTTAATCTTAATATGTTAGGATTCTCACTAATTTCCAAGATGTTAGACGGATTGGCAGATGTAGCGTTGCTGAAAGATAGACGGATCATTTTGCCAAACATGATTAAAATTGTTAGGTTGGGTGTAATCAACCTTTATGATTATTCAATTGGTTGTTCACGAAGGGGTAGGTGGAGTGTGTGTAGAATAGCTCAAGGCTGTTCCCAAGGGGCGTACATAAAACTAGTGGGAAATTAAGCAGAGCAAAAGTATGCTTATTATCATTATAATAATTCCCAGCAGCAAGGTCTTTTAGACTGTGGTAAAATCTTCCAAGTTTTCCATTTGAGTTATGTAAAACTATATTAGACGAAGCACTAGAGAATTTACTCAAGGATAAAAGCCTGCCCAGACAGAAAGATGGGGAGATGACCAAACAGTCCTTTTCCATCTCTAATTGCTATGACTCCAGGAAACCTGTGATGGATTTAAACACACAGCAGTTGCCCTTATAATTTTCTAAGATGAAAGCATGTTATTCATCTTCATAACCAGAAGAGTCATTAAAGGAAGCAGATCTATGTCAGTGGAGAATGATTAGATTTTTCAATAGATAATCTGAACATTTTTTTCCACAGTGAATTAGCTCTAATCTATTCGGCATGCAATAATCGTGTATTTTCTGTGAACTACAAGGGATTTTTGACAATAACTTAAAATTCCTGTCACCCTATTTTAACACTGTGAAATTGCTTTTATTTATTTATAGCTTATGAAAATGTAAAACCTTGGGTCCAAAAAAAGAAATCACAAGCACATAGCTATACATGGTTGTCCATTTTAAAAACATAGGATATATTGCAGATACTCATCTCAAATGAATACATTTGACTAATTCAAGGACAGTTTGGTGTGAAACAGGTTTCATTATAAGTATAGTGAAATCAGTACTTAGTACTCATGAGTGGGTGCAGTTGAAGCAATCATAAATTCATAATTTAAAAAATGTTCACTATTCAAGGAAGTAAAACCAAGAATATGATTAGTTTCTATACCAGTTTATAATCTTAAGCGTTTTTATATTCTGTTCAGCCCTGTTTATTTAGATATTCTTCAATTTATAACATAAGGAAATACTGAACATGAATAGAATATTTAACTCACAAGATTTCCAAATAGAAAAGGATTGAAGAAGGGACTTTTTTTCCCCCACTTCTGGAAGAAAGAGGAGAGAGACGATGAATAAAGCAGCTATTAAAGCCAAGTCCTGAGTGTAGGTAATTGATGTGAGTTTAGAAACTATCAAATTAAAAAAACCTGTTTCCCTCTATCCTGGAAGGTCAGATATACTTTCATATCCCAAATTGAGATCTTTTAGTTACAAATGGGGAGAAATGCAGTTTCATAACTTTTTTGTTTCCCTTTTATGTATGTATTTTTAGGACATTAAAACTAAACTATACTCATTAAACACAGCAGAAAGCTGACTTTATTGCAAAGCTTTCAAACTGCAAACCAGGAATCTCAAAACTACAACAATGAAGAGTTCTAAATTGCTCATAAACTAAGGAATATCTATGGTACAAATGAAGCTACTTGTTTGTGTGTGTGTTCTTTTTAGCTGACTGTTACTTAGTGTTTTATATTTGGGTCAAGGTAGGTGAGGTCAACTAAGAAATTCAGAGATGGCTTGAAGAGTTTTGAGCTTTGGTATTTGGGGATTGGCTGGTTTCCTCTGCTTTTCTGAGAAGAGCTGAAAATTCCTGTTAGGTAGTGTTAAAGTTTCCTTTATGTAACTGTACTGACTATCTCCATTTTGACCCTGACCTCATGACTCCATTTCAGTTTGTTTTTAAAAGGGGAAACTATGCAATTCTAACGCAAGTGTTCAATCACTTTCCCTGTTACAATTCAAGGGTAGCTGAATGATCAGTTCAACTCTATGAACAATGGGCTATTCTTTCTACTATACAGCAGAAATTATTTTGATCTTGGCTTGTTCCCTAGGCACTGTGGGAACATGTCCTTTCGAGATCAGATTTACAAAGTTTATAAATAAAAATACAGTATATTGATTTAAATTTTATATTTCCTATGCAGTGTAGTTTTTTTTTTTATAACTGTCCTTGCAATATTTGGAACGTGCTTATTTTTTTAAATTGTGGAATATGTGAAATGCAAATTTGATTGGACATTCTCTTTCTAGTTCATATTCTTTCCAGGTGATATTAGAGGGAGGACAAGTAACATTTCAGTGCGTGGAAAAGGTGCTGTCACAAATGTCATGTGGTCCTCACCCATGAAACATGATGTGTAAGCACATAGTCCTGAGGCACTAGAATTTGTAGCTGTCCTCCCTGGTCCACTTGCAGGTCTCCTTTCTTAGCCAAACTGCTCCTTCTGGTGCTCAAACTGCTAACTTGGGCCTAATTCAGAGCCTCTTTAGGCAAAATAAATGCAGCTGTACTTCTCTCAACACACACACACACACACACACACACACACACACACACACACACACACATACACACACACACACCCCTACCCTGCCTTCATTTCTCACACTTGTTGCCTCAGACTTTTGGTTTATAAGCTTTTCTACTAAAAGATGATACTAATCTTATTTTCCTGATAATCATTTTCAAATGAGAAAACTCACATTGGTTATTAAATTTAGAGTAATATTACTAGCAGAACAACTAATGATTCTTTTATTGAGTTACTATGAATTGAGTAGGGGGAACTATGACATTTCATTCTTTGGAAAGTAGTCAGATTTAATCTTCTCTAATTCCCTTTCTCTTTCCAGTTCCCCCAAACTTTAAAATGATTAAGAATCAAAGGATGATTCTCCATCAAAGATCATAATGATCAAAATCAAAGAAATAAAAACAAAAGTATAATTTTCACATGAACAGTAGTATAATGTTTAAGTTATGAGCATTATTTTATTTTCCTCTAGATCACTTTAAATTCCAAATTAGATTTTTTATAAATATAAATATTGTAGAAAGTCAAAAACTTAAATTGCAGTTAATTATACAGTTCTCTTTATTCATTTGTTCAAAATTCCACAACCAAATATTGCATTTCTACTATGTTTAAGTAGTAGCTGTTGAAAATCACTGAAATTCCAAAAAATAAAGAAGTACTTTTTTACTACATGGTATGATCAAATATGTTCTGAAAAAAACATGGCCACATCTTATGTGGACATTTTTACTGGATAAATAATGTTTCTCTATGTGGTTTGTGGATTTTTTTAGTTGCAGCGATCACTCCAAAAATATTGTGTGTATATCTGATCAAAAGTGACTATTTAGTGTCTGATATCTACACACAGGTTAATCAAATTTCAGGCGTGTCTCCTGTTTCCTATTTTAACACTTCCCCTGCTTATTATAAATGACAGTTATTTGCATAGTAGGATAAAGCTCTTTTTAAAAGCAAATTTGAAGACTTTACACCAGGAAAAAGGTATAAATGCATACCAATTTGTGAAAAATAAATTCCATAGGGCCTGATGTCAGAATTGAGTTTGCATTGATGTATGCCTATTCTAGTATTTTCCTTTGTGTAAATTACTTTAATGACTTTAGATTTCTTTTTTCCTGGAAGAATATACAAAGTTCTTTCCACTCGCTTGTCTAGCCAGTCTTATCTCACCTGCTTTGGCACTTAACATCAATATTATTAAATCATGTGCAGTATCTCAAAGGTGGCAATTTCTTTCTAGAGTGGCATTTACCTAAGAAATTATCTTTTCTGGATCATTCTTTTTTCTGCTACTGCCTTTTTCTATATCATCAGTCATCGTTTGGCATATGTATTTTTGTTCTTGGGAAGTCAAAACTTCATGAAGTCTCATTGCATCCAGTGATTTAGTCATACACACGCACACACGCACACATGCGCGCGCGCACACACACACACACACACACACACACACACTTGCCATACTTGTTGAAATTCTGGAGTAAGGTCCTCTATGATAGCAGAGATTGTTGTTTTCGTGTGTGTCAAATCCTCTCCTCCCCCGTGACTCCTTCCTTGATTGAATGGATGATTCTAACCCTGCCCCAACTACTTTTATGACTTGAGAGAGATCATCATAAGTAGTTGTAAATGGGCCGTAGATTCTCCACCTATAGATAAAAAATATCAGCTCAATAATTTTGTGATATCAAACAGCTTTTAAATACCATTATTTTATGACTGAGTATATACACCATGCCAAATAGTTAAATTTAGGTAATTTTTGAATATTTTAAAATTACAAAAGAACATAAATGAGAATTATTATGCAGAATTTTAAACATTATATAAAGCAACTTTTGTGATTTCCAATATTCTGAAACATCTATTAATAGATTCATGACTATAGATTAAAAACTATTGAGAATTTTTATAAGTTTTACACTTTTAAGCCATCTAGTACTCATGTATTGCTTAACATGACAAATCCAAAAGAAGTTGAAGACACTTTCAGAATAATATGATAATATGCTTGTCCTCTTTTCATACTGAATTCCTTTCTTCCTTTAATTGGCTTAATTTTGACATTCGAATAAGTGATAGTTACATCCTAATTTATCTTTAACTTTCAGAAGTCTGATAATAGCATAACAGATTACCAGAATGGGTTGGATACAAATTGAACCTACAAAAAGAATTGAACACTTGCAATGAAGAAATATATATCAAAAAGCAAAATATTAGTATTAAAATGAAAACCTTTCAACTGGTGAAAAATGTACCAAAGTGCAGATATACTGTTTCAATTTGTTAAACATTTCCAGATAGTCAGAAAATTGAGAAAATTAATTTGTACTACTTTAAACTGATTCATTCTCTGAGAAAAGTAGATGTGATTCTAATTTTGAGCTCATGGTAGGTCTTGTTTTATTTTTTATGCCATTAATAAGTACAACAAATAAATAGAACAAAGGACTTATAAATCCAGCCAACATGAAAAATCAGACAGGGCCAGACTATATTCCCAACTAATCTATCAATATGGAGGAGAGGGAATGATTAGTCTAAGCCATAGTTTTCTAGGTCCCAGTCATCAGGTGATGGAGGCCAGTGATGCTTGAGAGTAAGCAAGTGACGTGATCCAGTTTATTGTCCAAAATGTCTGCCTTGATAGTTTTCAGACTGTGGTTGAGAAAGGAGAAAGGAGCCTAGAGAACTCTACACAGTGGCAGCACTGAGGGCTTTGGGGCACAATAAAGGAGAGGATGGAAATACACAGTGAACCCAGAGATCTGCAGAGGGTCTTCCCCTAATATTCATTAATAATAAACCCATGTGTTTGAGGAAATTAAGCCTAGGCAGGTAAAGAACCACCTGAAAGGACTAGAGAAAACAAAATGCTCACAGAATATGCTCCAACCAGTTAGACAGGGAAACCTTGCGATCTGTAATTCATTAACTAGAGCACAATTAGCCCCAGAATAAAAACTGTTCCAGTTGTGATGAAAAAATATTGAAGGGCAAGACATAGTATCCCAGTATGGAGAACATGCTACCTACTATAAAGAGGCAATTCTAAAAAAGCCCACATCCAACTCTATAAGTAGAAGAGTGTCTTTATGTATTGAAAAGAAGACATCAAAAACAGGGTTCATCAAAAAATGGTAATTGATAAATAAGACTTCCTTCAAAGTAAAACTACTGCACTTTGAAAAAGTAACAGAATTAAAATTGTAGTCACAGACATGGCTAATCATTTGCAAAAAAGATATTTGATAAAGCAATTGCTTGCATCCTATAGTTTTTGAAACTCAAAAGTAAAATATGAGAACTGAGTTTTAAAAATATACAAAATATTTAAACATGACATGTTTAACAGAGAAACTACAGTGATAGCAAGCACTTGACGAAATACTTAACATCACTAGTTATTATGAACGTGTAAAACAAAACCACAATAATACTGCTTTGCCTATGTTAGGAAGATTAAAATTTAAAAGCCTGGTCATATCAAATTTTGGTGAGGATTTGTAGAACAAAGAGACTTGTGCTACTCAGTGGGCATAGAAACAGTACAACCATTTTGATGAAGTTTGGCAGTCTCTGAAAAGTTAAACGTATCTACCATAGAATAGGTAGTCTGTATCCAACTCTGTATTTGTCCCCCGAAATGACACCATATCCTCACACTCACAGAATAATTTATAAAGCGTTGAACATGGACCTTTTTTTGGTAAATAAACTGACATCAACTCAAATCTCCATCAGTTGAAAAATGGATAAATAACTCTAGGTATCCATACAAAAAAATTGCCATTATTTAAGCAACAAACAAAAAAAACTACAACCACAAACATAGATTAAACCTTAAGATAATTACACTGCGATTAAGAGTCTTACCATAAAAGAAGGCGAAGTAATTACTCTCTATATAGATTAGCTTGTATTTTCTGGAGTTTTATGAAGTGTCCATGTTAGGTTCTGGAAAGATGGGTGGGAAGGATTATGAATAAAGGACAAAAAGATACTTCTGGAGTGATAAGTCCCTCTTGATTGTGGTGATAGTTCCATGGGCCACAATTTATCACAGTGCGCTTAGAAGTACAGGCTGTTCTAAGTCAGGTACTCTTTAATAAAGCTGCTTAAAATGAAGAGCGAAACTGTGGAACAAAAACTATTCCTCCTTACCTAGAAATATATTCAGTTAAATTATTGAGTAAAAACTAAAAGCCAGGCATTTTCTAGCAATTTTGCTTAGCAAAAATGCATGTTACTCAAGAACAACCAAGGAAAAACAAGAGAACTGAAGAGCATCATAAGACAGACCTTCATTTTACATAAAACAAATTGAGGCCATATTCTTTATATATTGTCACTTTTCTAATATGTTCCACTTACTGAACATTTGCATTTGGCAAGGCCATTCAACAGTTATTATCAGAGCAAAATCACAAATCTACACTTTAAATTATTTAGTTTGATTTTCTCCTTTTACCAGTTCTTTAGGTGAGCCCTATGTACCTTTTATTGTGGAACCTTTAAAAATGTTGCCAATCTGGTTGGAAATTCATATTCTTTTAGCATCCTGTGTCTCTTCCTTCCTATCTTATTTCAAAAACCAGGTGATGGAGTGGTGGTTGCCAAAAACTGGGATGTGAGGTAATCATTCACAATGTGTGTGTGTGTGTGTGTGTGTGTGTGTGTGTGTGTGTGTGTGTATTAAACATTGTAACATTGTACCTTTAAAAATCATGTATTAAAACCCAAATATATACATACTTATTTGGAAGACATATTGTTATAAGTCAGAGAAGATATGGCTTAGAGGGATTTTTTTTTTTCCTTTTGTGATTCATCTTTCCCCATTTAACTGGCCTGTCTATCAATGGTCAAGAACATATCCCTGAAATTCAGGATCCTTTTTAGTTGAAGAAGTATATTAAATACTTACAAATTGAGTTTTATGTTAAAGAATGTTTTGAACATTTCTCATAACTCTTGAGTTAAATACCTAAAGATAAATATTTAAACCAATAACCAACATCCATAGTAAGAAATTAGAAATTATATAACAACCCTCCCCCTATTTCATTAATATTATAGTGGAAATACTTAAATGATTTACTTATGAGTGCTTGACATGGTTAAAATTAAAAAGCTTAATGAAAATTACTTAAATTCTTAAATTTTATTTCTATATAACCAACTGTTAATAAACATACTATAAAAATATAAGATAGTAGAATCACTTAGATTATTATTAAATTTTGCTAGTAATGGATAAAAACAAAACAATGTATTATCCTCAAGACAATCATCATCAACCAGGCAAGGGCTGTTAGAACCAGGTCTTAGGCTCTTATCTATGGTTTATTTCTCTTTTTTTCCCATGAATTCAAACTCTTTTAATGACAATTTTTCAGAAGTCTTTAAAGTTTGTTGGCTTTTTAATAGAAGGAATTTATGATTTCTACAAGATTGCTGTAGTAAAACTGGACAAATATTGATACCTTGACATTTTAAAGGTTTTTAAACAAGACTTTAATATTGGAGAATTTAATGCTTTACTGTTTAAACAGTTTTAAAGTAAATTTACCCTTTAAATTATGTTATTAGAAATAGAACATACAGTCATTCTTCTGAGTGACATGAAGAATACACACAGGAAAGATCCTTCTTTCTGTCATAAGGATGTTTTTTCTTGTCTTTTTCACACACGTTTCACAAACATGTTTCTTTTATGGAAGAAAGACCGATGACTTAGAGAATAAGGGAATCACGGAGACTTGTCATGAACACCCTTCGCAGTTTGTGATCTCTCATACTGGGTTTAAAACTTCATCATTTAAATATATCATCATATTAGTCATATTAGAAAAGAGTTTTCCCTTTGAGTTAATACATAATTTTGTGCTCTGCCCCCCAAGTTGTTTTTACCCTCTCCACCTCTGATAGTTTCAGTTCGACTGTCAAGTTTCTAAGGTTGTTCAACTTTATTCAATATTTTATCCTATGTATTCTACATATAAGTGCCTCCATCCATTTGTTTGTCTTTCTCTTTTTTTTTTTTTTTGCTACAGCACAGTGAACTATGGTGGTGGACTGTGTGAGGGCTTTGGTGTGGTGTGTGGTATAGTAATAACATGCGAACCTTGAGATTGTATCCCTTTAAAAACAGAGTTTTGTAAACCATGCTATTGTTAACTCAGTAGAAAGAATTTAATTTTCCTTAAAAAAATAGACACTAAATGCTCTAGGAACCTATGGGACCTGGTATATTAAAGCTATAGACTATGTCCTTATACTCCGGGGTATTCTAACACACACACACACATACACACACACAAACACACACACACACTCAAAGTGACTGAATTCTTTCATCAGTGTCAATGAGTACTATAGATGTAGTCAAAAGATGATTCCAAAATTGTTTGACCAAGCTATTTTGTTGCTTATATTGTGTTAGCAATATTTCCATATACCTACTTCATAAAATAGGAAGAATCAGTTTGGGTTATTCGGTCTTTTTATTTCCCTATTCTCTTTTATATGCCTCTACTGGGCTTTTTTAAACTAGTTTTTTCCTTTAAAAATATTCTCCTTTTGTAGTGATTTATTTATTAGTCTCATAAGATAAACTGCAAAGGAGAGTGATGCCTGTATATCAGTTTATAAGAAACAATTTATATAAAGTGCTGCACATCATAGAGATATAATTTGATAGCAGATCAATATGTGCCAACTATCAAAATACATCAATTTAATTTAGATGAAAAAATGGAAAGTATAACTTACAGAAACTTATTTTTCCAACAAAAAGCCACCTGTCCTTACTAGAAATAATCACAGAGAATTTCATAGTTAAGAAACATAAAACGCTCTATGCTTGAATAGTTATGAAACAATTTGAATTTTGATTGTTCAGACACTGTAGTGAGACTGATTAAAAGTGAGAAGGTAGAAACATATGGCAATAAGTAAGGGAAAACGAGGCTATATAAAGCACTAAAAAATCAATCTTGCTGCAATCTGGAAACCAATGAGACTCTGACAGATTGGGTCACAATATGATTCTTTCCATGTTTCAGAACATGACTATAATATGTTGAACAACTTTTTCTTTCCCTCAAGGCCCAGAGCAAATTTGCAATGTTGTATTTCAAAAGATAGATCCTTGAACTTTATTATATTATGAAGGTGTCTGTCTCTAGATTTTTACTTGCTAGAGAACAATAATATAAACTGGTTCAAAGGAAATACTTATTTTGATGTCATACATAAAGTATAAATTCATATATTTATAAGAGAGACAGTAAAAAGTGTAGAATTGTCAATGTAAGTAGTATAGTTATGTGGCAATATATATTTGAGGACATGTGAAATTATCTCCCTAGATCACAAACAGTGCTATAAACCAATGTTCCCTCAATAATATACAAGTTAATAAATTTTATAAATATTCCATGAGAATTTCAGAGGCATATAGTTATGCTATTGATTATATGTAGAAATACTATGGTCTTGAGAAAGTTTATTAATAGTGTTTTGGAAAAAAAAAAGACTAATTTCAAAATTACCATAGGAAGAGAAACTCTCATACTGCATTATCTGCTATTGGTTAATGTTACTGGAATAAGCTGCATGCTACCAGTTGGCATAAAGGGATTTTGTATTGATGAAGAAACATCAATAGGTTATACATTTTTATAGGTTTAGATATTTTCACTGTGTATTTATGATGATCTGTGATAACCATTACATTAATACTTAAACCAAGAGTATGTTTTTATATAGCAAATATAAAATTTCTCAGAGTGAAAACTGTCTTTTAGGATTACGTGATTTCTAGAATGTGAACTTCTCAATGTGGCATGCAAAATATGATATTCATACTCAGATACCCTCTGACAGTGTTAAATGACAATGTAATAAATGCCCTCTTTGGGCAGTTCATATTCCTTTGTTGATAAGAAAATGAGCATATTCATAAAAATGTTAGAATATATAATTCAATTTAATCATAATTTTTCATACTCAAGTAATTATGTTGTGAATCTCTTATACCTTTGATTTGTAGTCTTCATAAAGTCAGTTTGGGGGGTATATTATACTGGGTCTAGGCTGATTTTCAGGATTAACAAAAATATAAAATATTAAGGAAAAGAAGGTACAAATGACACATTGATATTCAAATTACTTATTTTTAAATAATTTGTATGAAAGGGATAAATATGCTTCAGATAACTATTTTTTTAGAATTATTTTTTTTTATTGTAAGATTTTTATTTATTTATTTTGCATAGAAGAACTTGGGTGTAGGTCAGAGGTGCAGGTGGTGAGAGGATTCACCAGAGACAGTGGGGAGTGGAAGAGGCAGATCAACTGAAATACACTGCTGAGGGGAGCAGTAGGCAAAACATGAGAGGTCTGCTGCGCCATGTGGCTCATCTCCCTGTCTGGGGATCGAACTCAGGCTGTGGCTGTGATAGCACTGAGACTTAACCGTTAGGCCACCAGGGAGCCCCCCTGCCCATTATTTATGTGATTTTTTTTTCTTGTTGAGTTGTATGTTTTATTTATGCATTTTGGACATTAATCCCTGTTGGATATGTGAAGTGCAAATATTTTCTCCCATTCAGTAAATTGTCTTTTCATTTTGTGGTACCTCTGTTGTTAAGATTTTAAGTTTGGTATAGTTCTACTTTTATTTTTGTGAAAGGTGCCATATACTATTGCTCATAAAATTAACAACAACAACAACAACAAAAAAAAAAAAACCTACAGTGAAATCTATTATTCTAAATTCACTTTGATCACATGGAAGCATACAAATATTTGAGGAATGGAAGTCAAATATTAAACTGTTATGCCAAAGATTGTGACTTCAGAAAACAATTCCTAAATCTTTGATTGGTTAACTTGATGGCCCTCTGTGTATCTTTTAAGGTCAGTGTGGCATTTAGCAGTTTATTTTTATAGAGTCCCTCACTTCTCAGGTATAATATATTGCAGGACTCATGATTCAACTCTCTATTTAGTATAATGATCATATCATTTTTGTACTCATAAGTGATTTTCTGCAAACATTATCCCCAAGGATTTTACACTATTGGTACAGCATCACTATACATGTCAAATCTTAAACAAGAAATGTATGAAGGAAAATTTAGAAATTTTATCATAGTAATACCCAGGATATAAATATAATGAAAATTAATTTAGGGTAACAATAACAACAACAAAAATAACAAGCAACCAAATTCCTTAAGCATAAAAGGAAAAATATAAAGGTTTTCCAAGGAAATTTTATATTGAAATGAAACTGCCAGAGAAAATCCAGATTGTTGATTTCCCTTTGTTTATCCATTTTAAAAAATATTTGTACAAAAAATTTAAGCTGTAGATACATATTTTTCTCAATAAGCAATGATTTATAAGTAATCTCTCCATAATTGTTGTTTTAGGTGGTATTGGTGATAGTATTTACTAAACTTTCTAAACCATAGGAACAAAAAAGTTACAGCTTTAGAACTTCTGTAAACTCTAAGAAACTTGCACCTCACATACTGTTGATCTGTAGTTATCAAACTTATTGTAAATAAACTGTCAACCCACTGGAAGACACTACTTTTCCCAAAGTAAGAATAAAAAAAGATTTTCTTAGTTGCTAAAAGTTAATATATGTAAGCATATTCCAGAAAAAAATGAAACCGCTTACTAAATAATCAGTTATAACTATTAAGATTTGCATTTGTATTATGTGCCAAAGTATAAGATACATTTATTGCTATTCTAGACTAAGGTTGTTGTGAAAAGATGAACACCACTATAAACAATGCTTTTTGGATAAAGAAAGGAAATGTGTTTGCTGTCTAGCAGTGGGATAGTAGGGAACTTGTAGTGGCCTTGGCAAAAATGGATTACCTGTCTTCAATTTTTCATGAAAAACCACAGTTTGGGCAAATGAGTACTCAAGGCTCTTATTAACACTCCAAGTATAGTGTCCCAACATAGCTCTGTATTCTATGGTTGATTGATTAGACTGCTATTACATGTTTTCCCTTAACATTTCAAAGACTCTTTACAGAGAATTTTAAACATGGAAAAACTGATGCTACAAAATTGAAAGCATGGCATTCGTTTGAAAAATTGCAAGGAAGTATTGAGGATACTGATGGAAGTACCAGCTAGAAGAGAAATAGCAAGTGATGGAAAAATCAAAATAATAATGACAAAAATTAATCATTCAAGGGGAATGCTTTAGTCTTTGAAAGAGCAATTGTTTTCTTTGCCAAATCACACCACTCCTCTAGCAAAACTAGTTATCTCCTAAGGACATATATATTGCAACTCCTTCAAGCAAACACACTTCTTTGGTTCTCCTTGTTCACTTGTGACAGTGTCTTTAGCTATGTGGTAGGCTTGACTGTGTCAGTATGGATAACATGTCTGTTCCAAATATTATCATTCACTTTTTCTCTCCACCCTCCAACTACACTATTATTCATTCAAACTTAGTGGAAAATCTACCTGTGAGCACATTGCTTTTCAAAACTGGTAGAATATTAGAATTAAAGGAGTGTGTGTTTATATTTCACTTTAGTATTATAGCTCTACATTAAGATTCTCTCTATTTCTTTTTTTTTAAAGATTTATTTATTTATGCAAACAAGCTGGGGTACAGGCCAGAGGTGTGGGGCGGCAAGAGGGTTCACCAGAGACAGTGGGAAGCAGAACAGGCAGATCAGAAATACACTGCTGAGGGCGCAGCAGGTGAAGCAGGAGAGGTCTGCTGCGCCATGTGGGAATCTCCCCAGCTGGGCATCAAACTCGCGTCACCACTGCCGACAGCTCCACAGTGCAGTGCTTAAGCGCTGCGCCACCAGGGAGGCCCAAGATTCTCTCTATTTCAATTAATCTGACAGTGAGACAGATGATATTTTTTTTTTATAAAATCACATGATTCTAATTGCCACAAAATATTGAGAGCTTATATAGTATAGAGATTCAAAGTGCTATCCAAAAAAATTGAATGAAGGCTCTAAAATTATCAGGCAATGCCATTGACAGATGAAAATCATTTTGACTGTGGACTTGTCATGTAAAATGGGAATAACTACATTAATTCCTATTCCATAGGTTTGGTTTGCTGACAAGGTCAAATAAGATTAAATATAACTGAAACATAAATTTAAAAGCATATATTATTTCTACAAACTTTAGCTATCCTTTATATAGTGTACATGTGCATTGTGGACCAGTAACTCTATTTTCATTGTTTTCAATATGTCCTTATTAAATTACATTGTGGTTTGTTTACAATAGAAATTTTGTATTATGTAGAGATGAATTTGAAAGCTATTGATTTACAAATGCTACTTTATTTATAAAAGGCCATTCAAATTGTGATTAAAAACATTTTCAGTTATTGAAAATTGATGTTAAGGGAATAGACTCTGTGGTTTGAATTCCTGTTCTGATGATTCATAGAAAGATAAATGAGTTTTTTGTCTTTCTTGGGAGAATGTTTTATGAACCAAAGATTATTACTGAGGCATGCTACAGTGATAAGATGTGACCTTAAAGCAATGAAGTGGACAGAGTTGAGAAAACAAAGACAAGGTTATTTAATTGTGATATATGATATTTATCAATACTTTAAAAAATGCCTGCAAACTATGCTTGAAGAAACTACTAAGTCATAAAAACCAGTTCATAGTATTTAAACTAGAAGAGAATATAAAAATATTAAATAATTTAAAGATAGCTGTTTGAGTGACATATCTTCATTTGAGTGACATTTTCTTTATTGTGTAGGAACTTTTAATTTGATGTAGTCCCATTTGTTTTTATTTGTGTGTTTGTTTTTTTTTGCTTTGTTTTTGCTTTTTGTAGTTTTATCCTCAAAGACATTGCTGAAGCTGTTACTGTAGGATGCGCTGTCTAGGTTTCCTCTGCATCTTATTATCGTAGCCTCGTCTTTAATCTATTTTGAGTTAATTTGTGTGTATGCAATTTAGGCATAAACATACTAATGTTTCTAAAATTAACTTAGACAGCTATTTTATAATATAAAATGTATGCATCCTTCTTCTATACACAAAATATGTATATATATGTGGTTGACCAGTTGCATGACAAGACTTGCCACAAAATTGGCAGCTAAATCTCTCTAGGATCAACAGTTTATAGATAATCTGTATTCTAATATTGCTCTTCTGCTTATGATATAACCTGAAGTGTTTCATTTTTAAGAGATTTTAACCATGTTTTATTAGTCTTAAAGGTACATGTAGTATTTAAAAGAAATGTGCATATTTTTGTAAAACTATGCAAAAAGATATTAATATAATTTAAAAAGCAGAATGAAACTTTGTAAAATAAAAAGAAATACAAGTAGTAAGTCTTTATTTATCAGTAATTATATACAAGGGATTTTCCTCACAGATTAAATGTTTATAAATGTACAGTCGGACACATGTAAGGAACTGAACATGATTTTTACTGTAGAATACTATGTAAACTCAAGAATAAGAGAAAGAAACCAATGTGGTAATATAAGAACTAGATAAGAACCCAATGTGATAATTGAATAGACTAAGCATTTAGATAGTGACATTATTGCTGGTACATTCAGAGGAAGAAATATAACTAGATACATGAGAAATAGCTTTTAAATTATCTTTGGGATATAAAAATGAATGTATTTATTTTTTTGTAAATAATCCAGAATATTAGTGCTATTTAATGCAAAAATACTATAGAAAATTATTCAGCAAAAAAATCAATTTGATACATATGTTTTTGATATTTCTTTTACTATACTGAGAAAACATTCATACTCGTCTCCATTGAAGACCATTGACAACCACAAAAAATAGACAATAAGAGTTCTTATTAATGAAGAAATGAAGGTTACATTCAGAAAACAAAGTATAGCCTTTTAATTATGATTTTTTCAAAATTGAATATATTTTGCAAATAGAAAATATATAGAATGAGGAACTTAATGTATTTTTGATAGGTGGTTTCTTCAACATTTTAGGAAAATAGTGTGATAGCACTATTTTATTTCCAAACACTTTCAGTATAAATGGAATTTTATTTATTTTTAAATTATTGCATATCCTAGATGATAAAATCAATAATAGAAAACAAAATCAAAGAATATGTCATGATTATATATTGTTTAATCTTAAATTATAAAGATTAGGTGAAAAATTATTCCCAAATTGAAAACAGTAATACAGTCAGTTGCATGAGAGAGTAGTTCTTATTGTATGGTTATCAAATTAAAGTTAAATTGAGCAAATATTCCGAGAAAGATGAAAAATAGATGCAAAACCTGAAAATGTAAAATCTATAATCCAAAGATTTCTGTGAACCACATTTTATATTAAACATTTTTAAAGCAGTGTTGTAGAAAAGAAAGAAAAAATAGCTTAGAACGCAATCCACATCAGTTTTTTTTTTAATTTTTTGATTTATGGTTAGAGGAAATGAAAAGAATGTACTTTTGACGGCGGTAATTTGAAAAAGTTGTAAAAATATTAACAAGTAACAGGACAGAGTCATAGCTAAACATTCAAATTACAATTGGGTATTAAAAATCTTGATTAATTCAGTTTTATAAAATTATGTAAATTAGAAATAAAATTCTGCATGAGTAAGAACTATTATATATAAATATATAAAGTAATATATTTGTCATATACTACACAGATACCAATCTGATTACTTCATCTTTATTTTTCAAAAAAAATTATTTCACTTACTCAGAACTTCCTCTCTTAGGGTTGACTTTCCTATTCCATTAGCATAGGAACCATCTATTATCTTTTACTATCTGCATTATATCTATAATAGTTCAGGTAAAAAAGAAAAGCGTTAGACAAAAATAGCCACTATCACAGAAACTAGTAACTATTTTGGCTGTTGTTTCTCAGTGCTTAAACTGAGTGCTTTTTAAATAGTTGTAACAAAATTCTTCTGGTCAGGAACTTGAGTTCAATATTTGTAAAATACCTAAATAATGAATTCACTACAAGATAAGTCATGAAAAATAGAACAACTGACAAAAACAAAAAATATTTGTGATTGCAATGATCTAGGTATATTGAGTTTATCAAGCAACAATATAGAAATATCCGATTTCAGTTCTGACTTTAATTTCAATTTGTGTATAATTGAACCATATAATCAGGATGTCTGGTCTCCATAGTTTAAATCTGATTGTTTCAAAGGTCAATAAAGTGTATGTGTCTACTGAAGATACCCTACTCACAAGGCATTTAGCAATTTAACCAGCTACTGACTTTACTACAATATTTCTCCAAAATCCTCAGTATTTTAAATATTGTCTGACCATCTGTTTTCACTGAGCCATGCATACAGTAATTTAATCATGATTAATGTGTGCTTTTTATCAGTACAATTACTTTAGGAAATAAATTTAAATGAACATATATGAAAACAGTTCAAATATGGTACTGTTAATCTACTAGCCAAAATACATGATTATTTTAAGGTATTTAGAAATATCTACTAGGAGTCCTCCGTAACATTTGGAATATTGGTATTAAATATTGTACCCTCATCAAATAAAACACTAGGTTCAATGATTTGAGACATTGGAGTTTATCAGAAAATATGATACTAATCACACCTTTTTTTTAAAGTCATTATATCCTAATCATGAACATCTCTATATTAAAACAAATCTTATGTACACTTCAAAAATTGTTCAAAATCCCATAGTTTTTAGGATTTGGCAAGAAATAGTTTTGAGGATTTGGCAAGAAATTTGGCAAGCTTGTTATCTATAATTCTCATATTCATATTTGAAGAGTTGAAAGTTCTCACATTATATAAAGCTTCTCCAAAGGCTCCTCAGAAACTGTAACATTCTTCCTAGTAACACTGGGCGATACTGTTTTAACAGAATTAAACTAGAGAAAGTTGCATAAAATATTACTCTCAACTAAGGAATCCATGGACTGGAAAAGTTTGTGAAACACTTTTCAGGGAGCTGAATTATAGTAGCCCCCCAAAAACTGTAAATTCCATTGGTTCAAATGCTGAGTAGACTAATGGGAAAATAGTGTTACTTGTGAATAAGTTAACAATGAAATACTTCTGTTTAACCGTGCTTTCTCTAATCTAGGGATATAGCCAGGGTATAGCCATGACTTTATCACATCAATCCAACATATTTGAAAATTGAGTGAAGTTTTTAAAATAATTTTAATTATTTGTAATTTATCAAGTAATTAAGTTAAATGAAGTTAAATTTGCCAAACATTCAATTTGAAGAGTAATTTGTTTTCTTAAGGAATCCTTTTTGGAGAAAGAAGTTAAAAGATTTTTTCTTGGTTCCTTTGTTCTGAGAAGACCCAAATAATAATATAAAAGGTAGTATCACATTCAAGTCCCTTATCCATTTTGAGTTGATTTTGTTATATGATGTGCTAAAACAAGCACTTGTTTTCAAAGTCCTAGATAAACAAGTGATACGTAAGGACAGAATAAAAACCTGGCTGAGACATCACCTCAGTGGAAATTAACAGGTGGTCTTGATAATATACCTAGGAAAAGTATTACAAATATAGACCCTGAATTTAAGTCAAATTGAGATACTCATGGACCCCATGCCTGTGGTCATGAAGCCTTCTGCAGGTTTTGGCAAAAGTCATGGGAGGACTATAACTCTGGGAGATAACACTCTCCTCTCTGCCATGGAACTGTCCAGATTGACCCTTCGCCCATTACCTGCCAGTTTCTTGTACCTTGCGAAGAGCTTTATCACCCTCCCCCATTTTATTGCCAATTGAATTATATACTTATATTGTTGCAATGTGGATTCTCCATAAAGAATCATATTGTGATTATTAAAAAAGGTATCATTGCAACAAAAGGTATACTGCCCAATACTTTACATAAAAAGGACACTTCATCCACAACAATGAATTATGAACTCTTTTTTTTTTTGGGGGGGTGGGTAGAACTGGATTTATTAAATCCACTCCATGGCCTCTCTGTGAACACTGTGATCTCTGAAAAATAGATCCATGTTCTGAGAGTGTGCTACATAATCAAACATGTGGAAATGCTAGCTGTCCAGGCAAGGACTATAGATCCTTGACCTGGCTATCTTACTTCCAACAAACTGAGCCAGCCTGACACAGACGTAGGTAATATAAATGATTTGAATATATTTTCCTGAAATTGAGTAAGGCATAATACTTCCCTTATTAATAAGTAATGTTTAGAAATTAAATATAATTTGGTTTAAACTTCAGAATTTAATGTTCTTTCCATATATTCCCATGTTTTCAGGAGATAAACATATTTTGAAGGCAATTTTCCCATTAGTGATTATGGGAAACTGGGTCTTCTCACTATGATTCTGGATTTTTTTAAAACAGTTACAGCATTACAATTTGCTTAAATATAATGTTTCAAGTATTAAAAATAAATCATCACATAATATTGCTGAAAGATCTGATCTGATAGTTGTTATCTGTACATTGTAGAAATGTTATTGCTAACGTATAATACTCAATTTCTTCTATTATATCCTACCACTAACGTACCTATGATTTATTTTCATCATGTTCTCAGTTGGCTTTTCACCTTACACTTCTACAAAAGGGATTCATTACAAGACCTAGTAACAGCTGTTGGGAAATGAGGCTCAGAACTGCAGGCAGGACCAGATAGATTTTTCATTGCCTGTTGTTTCCTTGGCAGGTGATTTGTTTCTCATTGTTACATTTAGGAGTTTGACTTTAATGTATGCCAGCACTTACTAAAAATAAGCTTTTTGTTACAAGTTTCATATTCAATAAAATATACAATAATTTAATTTTACTTTCCGATAGTATTGGAGAATGGCGATGTTTATACACCTTAAAAAGTAGTTAGCTAATCAACTAAATGAGTTCTAATGATTCCACAAAAAATGTTGAGTCATATATTGTGGTAGATGTTGGGAGTAGGATATTTAAAAACTATTAAGCAAGTTCTCACTCTTGAATTATATTATAGCCCTTAATTTGATGACATTTCATTATATTATATTTACTTGAATGTTTTTCCTAAGGGATCGATATATTAAGGGAATTTGATCAACTATGTAAATAACAAAATAAATCTTAGATTGTTTGGAAATCGGAGTAGTTTCCCATATGTCATATATGTTTGATTTTGATAAAATGAAAATTAGTTATAGGAATAAAATTAAATTGTACATATATGTGCATTTTTAAAAAAAGAATTTAGTAAATTCACCATTGAACAAATTAAACAGTTTATTTTATGCAAATGGAATTTATCTAGGAATGTAGGATAATTAAAGATGTATGTATATACATAAATCTCTCCAACCTACTACAATGATAAAGGAAAACAGACAGGGAATTTCAAATTCCATCTATATTCTTGAAGTTTTTATAATATTTAAATGTTTTCGTAAAACTTTAAATAAAAATGGAAATATATTTTCCAAATTAAATGAGAGGTGTCTAAAAGAAATCTCTGCTAAAAATATGAAAGTAATTTTTATTGAAGTCACTGGAAATGTTCCCATTACTATTATAAAAACACCTATGATACTAGCTTATTAAAAAAAGGGAAAATATCTTTGTAGTTTATGCTTTATGACAATTCCTATAGAAAATTTGAATACATAAAGCATAACATTCCTAAATGCATAAACCCATGTAAAGTTGATGACTACATATTGAGGTGCAAATAAACTGAAGTGAAAAATTATGACAAAGGTTAAAATATACTAGTGGATTTTGAATTTTGTATAAAGAATACATTTACAAGCAAAGAAACACGGGAATCATATACCTTTATGTAATCATTTATTCAAGCATAGTATAAAATTACAACATTTGAAGCAATATGGGATTTCTCTATAGATAGAAACTTCAATGAGGTGAAGAAGTAGACATTTTAAATGCAGACTAAGGTATAAATAGGGTTAACATGAGATGAAAGTAGCAAGTGGAGAGGGAAATTTAAAAAAATACATACGTTTTGATTTAAGCAAGTTTATTTCATTTTGGGGAACTTTTATAATCTTAAAAATGTCATTTTTACATAAAAGATGATATAGAATATCTAAAAATAACAAGAGCAATATATGTATTGGTAAAAAGCAATGGGATATTAAAAATATGGAAGTTAAGGATTTAAAACAAAACAAAATATATAGACAAAATAAGTCAGATGTGTGCATGTAATATTAAATTCTGTCAACAAATCAATTACTATGATTTTATTTTTTTGTCAGTCATTTGCAAATCTATATAATTTAGGGTTGCATTTTTATTCCTACATATGTGCACATGCTTTATCCACCCTCCGTCACATCTCTCTTACAAATATGCTATCCCTGTCCTTTCATGTTAGGAGAATGTTAATAGCTTCCCTAAAAGTTCTTTTTTAAATCTGTGACACACACACACACACACACACACACACACACACACACACCCTCCTAATTTCCCCTACATCATTTTATCTTCTATATTTTGAAATGTTTTGGAATAGTTTATTATTGTTTTCAAGCAATCAATATTTTATTTAAAAATCCCATTGTAAACTTTCCAATTTAATCTTTTGGGTAATCAATTCTCTTACATTTAAGAGCTATTATTCTTTTATCTAGCTTTATTAGTTTTAAGGTACCTTCATAAAGATAGAGAAAAGGACTAAAAAGGGTGGTTGTCAAAAGCATTTCAGTAACCAGAAAGTCTAAGGCATAGATGCCACATAACAATTACAAAAGTGACAATAATTGGCCATTATTGTCAACGTGAGGCACTGTCTAGTGAATGCAATGCAGGGTCCATGGTAAAGAATGCCACAACTGGAGGGTAAATAGCATTTTCAGTTCTGAGTATGAAAGTGGGCATGCAGTGAAAAGGAAAGCTGTATTTTCCACCCCTGGCTCAAGTCATTGGTAAATCTCATGGGAAAAGGCAACAGTTTGACTAAATGACTGTTTTTGAACATAATACATCAGAGTTGACATTCAATCTATTTTAACTCTTGTTGTCAAAAGTATCATGTCCAACACTAATGTATATAGTGTCCTTGTTATAGATTTAGAATTTTCAAATACACTCAGAGACATATTTAAATTTTACATTTATTTATGTATGGGCATGCATAATCTCATATTTTATCATTTATTAAATTCTAAAAATCAAATTTTGAAAATTTAAGTCTGTGTTAGAGCTATATTATTATCTGTTTCAATGTTTCCAAATGTTATGTCCTGTAGATAATTGGGCTTAAAATTTTGTACAGCCTCCTCAATATTAATGAGGAAAAAGTTGTAAAACTACACTCTTTTTTTTACTAATTCTATATTTAATCTCAGCTCATTTTCTTGTCATTTTGCATAGTTAAAAATTATAGATTTATTTTCTCACTAGCTTATTATAAATAGCCACTAATTACTTTCATGAGAAAATGATACTCTAGCTTTTAAAATTATTTTGTAACTTATTTTATAATTTTATTTTTGTAACCTTAAGATATGCTGTTTGTATTTTCTCAAATGTGTGAATTTAATATTAATCTTATTAAAATTACTATTATTCTCATTGTATATGAAAATATGCTTTCTTCATTTGCTAATATATATTTAAATAATTTCTTCTCAACCCCCCCCCCCAATTTTTTCATCATTCTCTTTTGACTGTGTATGGTTTCGAATAATTTTTTTGCTTTTTCTCTTCAGTAATTTTTTAAAAGATTTATTTATTTATGCATGCAAGCTAGGGTACAGGCCAGAGGCATGGGGCGGTGAGAGGGTTCACCAGAGACAGAGTGGGGAGCAGAACAGGCAGATCAACAGAAACATACTGCCTAGGGGAGCAGTGGGTGAGGAAGGAGAGGTCTGCTGTGCCATGTGGGAATCTTCCCCTACCCGACATGGAACTCACATCGCTGCTGCTGACAGCTCCACAGCGCAGCACCTAACCACTGCTTTGCCAGAGAGGCCCAGTAATTCTTTTCTTAATGGCAAAAAATAACCAGTACTCACAAAAACTAAGATCCTAGTTCTTCCTTTTCTTAAATATGCCAACATTCAAACTGCTTACCATTTTCATCCTAAATTCTTGCTGAATTCTATAATGCTGCTTTCCTGTTCTACTTTCTCTTCCTTACATCTCTAATTATTGAATTGTGCTTTCATTCATTACATTTCTATGTGGGGGAAAAACATTTACACCTTTGATACCAAAGTCTGTGGAACTATGTGGAATTACATTAAGTAATTTTTTTTTCTTGTCTTCTTTTACAGAAAAATAAGTGAGCTTTACTTATAATACCCCTTAGGATATTAGAACCCTCTTACACAGAAATGAATTCTAAGACTCTAGCTATTACCAGTGTGCTTTCTAGAGTGGTTAAGTCAACAAAATATACCCTTTGAAATCTAATACAATGGTAGCACTGCAGGTTCTACTAGCAATAGTAGTATGCAAGTTGTCAACTGTTTTCCAAATGTTCTTAGGTTTATAGGTTTATAGAATATCAAAACATTTTTTCCACATAAGAATACTTTTCTGAAGCAAGTAAGTATTTTGAGAAATTGATACATAATTTAAAATAGACTCATTAAAAATTTCCAAATATAAAATATATTACATTAGAACTTCTTCTGTAGAAATTAGAATTATATAATCCCTATAGAAAATATTTCAGTCGGACTTAGTGTGATCAAGAATACCCCTTATTATGAATATCTAAATACTTCTATATTAAATATATCCAATATATTTCCCCTGTCTTTGTAGGCTTACTTTGTTTTTGATTCATTTTAAAAATGTATTAAGTAACACTTTCATGCTTAAGCACTGTGCTAGAATAGTGAGGAAATAAATAATTGCATAAATTATGACTGCCTTTGAAAAGTAAGCATTAGTCAAATAAACACAACAATCATAAACAGAAGGGATGTATATTTCTCTCAGAAATGTGAAACAAAGGAACAGTTTTTATTTTGTGAAAGTAGTTGAAGAGCAAAAATTGCTTAGGGGTATTCTAAGGAAGTAGGATAAATATGTGTCTTTTCTCTAATGTGGGTCACATCTCACTCATGAAAAAGGTCATCTTAAAGAATTAACACATGGGCCCCCCTGATGGTGCAATGGGTTAAGTCTAAGCACTATGAAGCTATGAACAGTCACTGCAGCACCAGTTCGATCCTGCCAGGGAGCTTCCCACATGGTACAGCAGACCTCTCATGCCTTGCCCACTGTTTCCCTCAGCAGTGTACTTTAGTAGATCCACCTGTTCTGCTCCCCAGTCTGTCTCTGGTGAATCCTCTCACATCCCCCATACCACACACCTCTGGCCTACACCCCAGCTCTTATATGCATAAATAAATAAATCTTTAAAGAAAAAAAGAATTAACACAACCAGACTTCCGACTGAAGCAACATCAGGATAAAGAGGTATAGAAGTCAGAGAGTAAATTGCACCAGGGAATTCTAGTGAGTGGTTTCCAGCTGAGAGATCTCTAAGGAATCCGTGAAATAGTTTCTGTGAGGGTAAATAACTCACTCCATTTTCATGGACAGCACCAGCTTACACTTTCACAGTTAGCACTTCCAAATGCTTCCTAGAGACATTTGTAAAATTATTCCAGGTGAGATGAAAAAACGATGGTTACTCTGTATATCATTTTGTATATAACCGTAATTTCTAAAAAATGTTCAAAATTTTATTCTCTATGTGATAGTCTGAGAAACATGGACACTATATTTTATAGCTTCTCCTTCATGAGATAGAATGTGTTTCTCCATCACTGTGACTTTGACTAATAGAATGTGGTGGCTTCAGGGATACTTCCAGATTTTAAACTTGGATCCCTGGAATACTATTGCAACATATTAAATGAACCCAATGAAAGACAACATGTAGCCCTAAGCCCACCCATTCCACAAAGGTGCAGTGCATGCTAGTGGGGGCCTCTGAAATCCCAAGTGCTAGCCAGGTTACTAGTTGGGTGAAAGTATGTGAGTGGGCTTAAATAAGAACAGAAAAGGGACAGAACAGTCAACTCACAGAATTATATGATATTGTAAATTATGAGTATTTTTATTTTCAAGTGATTAAAGATACCTGGTAAGAGTGTATAACTGCAATTATCCAGATTAAAAAAATCTGAAAAGGATTGTGTCTTATAATCTAAGTATTTCTTTCTGTGAGTTTGTGTTTGTATGTAAAATGAATGAAGCTGATGCCTCTAATCTTGGCTATTTCATTCTCATTACTATAAAATTCAGACTACTGAATTATACAACATGGTAGGTTAGTAGGAATGCCTTAAATCGTGGAGGTCTGGCTCAGTTTCATTGTTGAGTCAATTACCTATGACATTTTTTTTTTTTTTAAGATCCATCTATTTATGCATACAAGCTGGGGTACATGCCAGAGGCATGGGGCAGTGAGAGGGTTCACCAGAGACAGTGGGGCGCAGAACAGGCAGAGAGACGGAAATACACTGCTGAGGGGAGCAGTGTGCCAGGCAGGAGAGGTCTGCTGCACCATGTGGGAATCCCCCCACCCTCCCCGCCAGTCATCGAACTCACTTGCTGCTGATAGCTCCATAGCCCATCGCCTATATGCTGTGCCTCCAGGGAGGATTGTCATTCTTTTCTTCCTCACATATATCTCATCTATTTCACATCTAGTCAAGTATAGAAACTTCCAATAATCCAGTTTCTCACATTTTATTTAGAGCACTATGAAACCCCTCTTTTTATTATTGTTTTAATTATGGTGACATTGGGCTTTCTACATTAGGTATAGCACATTAGGTTACCCACAACGAAATCACCCATAATTTACTATTGTGTTTCCTTCCCTCTTTGTTCATACTTCTCTTTCCATTTCTTAAGTAATAATTTTATTATTTTTTTTATAACCTGACTTTGAAATATCTGGTATTTTCAAAAAAGTGATTCTTTTCTAGCAGTCATGTTTCATTGTTATCATTATCTACTGGTCTGTCAAAAGATAAATGATTTGATAACTAGAGGTGTCTCATTTTTCAGCTGTTAGCATATGGCTTGACAACACAAAACTACAAACAAAATTTTATGACAGCTTTCAGCTTCTTACACCCAAACTAATTTGTTTTCCATAGTTTTTTTTATAGAGGTTCATAATTTATATTGGCCATCCTGAAACTCTAATTCAGAATATAGTCAAACAGGTGCTGAATGTTGATGTCATGCCTTACAGTTTATGTGCACAATTTTAAATTCTCAAGAGTTTTTGGAAGACTTTTCAAAAGTTTATAAAATATATTGAAAATTGTTCTAGAAAACCTACTGACAGACCAACATATTGTTTGATTATGGTTACATGCAATAGATGATAAACATTAACACAGTATTTTAAAGGAAATGAATATTTAAGTGATATAAATATATATTGAATATCTAGTAAAATCATTGCTCATAAGTAGTTTTGGGGGAGTACTATAAAGTGTGAACAAATTAAATCCATCATGAAATGCATCCAAGATTGAAATAAACACCTATAAAGACAGATACTGAGTGCTTATTTTGTGCTTTTGAGTTTTGATTAGGAGGTATAAACCATTTTCTGAGTAAAACAATGTAGGTCATATTTTTTCTGATTAAAATTTATTTTTAAGATGTTATAAAATTTATTAAATTTCATGCAATTTTAAAATACCATTATATTTTATAATATATAATAGATGTTATATTTTATAATATAATTTTTCAATTCAAGTTGTTTCAAAATATCTTTTGTTCTTTCAAATCCACACATATATCTTGAAATTTTATCTGAATATAAACTTTAAAATTATGTGTATTATTAGGGTTTATTTTCCATTCTCATGTGCCTTGATTTTAAAATTTATTATAGTAATAACATCTAAAAGAAATAAGTGTTGGACAAGGGGTGATATGTTTTTGAAGCCTCGTACATTAAAATAATTTCAAAGATAATTCAGAAAAATTGTCATGTGTAATCAAAGCCAATTCAAATATAATGGTGGTCCAGTGGCAAGATACCTGTAATGGCAACTGCAGTTGCACAAATGTCTCCTTCTATAATGGTTGGAATGATTACTTGCTTTACTGATTTGTATTTAAAACTCATAGAAACATGATTTTCAAAGATTTTCCAGTAAATGACTTTCATTTTAAAATGTAAAGAGCTTTCTATTATTTGGAAAGACAGAGTAGTTGTCTTTTTTTCATGTCAATAGCCAACTCCCAGACAGATGTCAAGATAATGGTATCAGTTCATATGCTTTTTCCAATCTTTCTGCTATAGAAATGGTGAATTTCAAAGGTGTACTTTAAATTTACCAACTTTTCTATAATTTAGTCTAGTTGTACACTCAAGAAATCATTCTGCTATTATGTACACAGTATATAAGCCACCTCTTCAATGACTCTAAATGAGAAGTCAGTATAAGAGACCCTAATCATTTAAAATATTCAAACTTTGTATTCTGTCATAAAAATATAAAGTGCTCAGATCATGTTTTATTTGGGAAAGATAGTTCATACCACTAGGAGAAAAAAAGATAGGGAGTCATTTGAAAGATGAAACTTTGCTCTGAGAAGCAATTTTGACCTAAGTGGTAAATATATATATATATATAAAATACTCATTAAAAAAGTACATATATATGTATTTTTTAATGAGTATTTTTCAGTAACGGGTTTATTTTTCAGTAACTGGGGTTTAGAGTAAAATTGTTAGGTACTATGAACTTTATGGATAATAGTTACTGTTAATTTTTTAAGCTCTCCTGTATATGAGTCTATATAACTCTTCCATATTTCAGATTGGTCTTTAGGGGAAAAAAATGCAGATAAAATTTCTATATTCATAGGCCTATATAAAAATAGTATATCAATCTTTGCAAACATATGGTGAAGGAATCTGTGTCATTTGAGCATATGAAAGTTAATTAACTATTAGGGTAAGCCATAATTAATTATAAAAATCACAGATGTGTTATAACCCCAAAATATGCCGATTGCCCATTGCTCATAGTTGGCCAATGATTTGCAACAGGTTTTGCTGTAAGTAGCTTTATTGCTATCCAGATCCACCAAGACAGGAGACTCAGCTCAAATATGCCCCCTTCCTGCCTCGTGGATCTGGGCTTATAAGATGAAATGGGTCATAGGGAATAAAAGAGAAATGATCTGGAAAAGGGGAGATCTGCAGTTTTCATTGTGAAGGCATGAGGCACTGTTTAGGCCTCTTCATGGTTTGCATGTGTGCTGGGGAGGAGGTTGGTATGTGTTGGGGTAGTTGGAGGGCTCCACCTCATTCATGAAATTATTGGTCAGCATTTCAGGGGGCTGGGATTGAATTTATCCTAAGGAGTGGTCAGTCTAAACCTGCTCTAACCAGTTCCTACTGCTCACACTGTTTGAAAAGAAGTAAGCTGAGGAGGGGAAGATAAGAGGTAAAAAATAGGAGTCCTTAATCCACATTTTGATTCCCTTTGAAAAACAGACTTCTGTGCTTTGCAAGACTGATTTTTACTTCAGTGCTCTGCAAAACAAATTTTGTGCTTTACAAAACAACTTTTGTTTTATAAATCAACTTCTAGTCATGGAACACAGACATCTGTTATTCAAGATACTTTTGGACCATGACTTCAGATATCCTCAGTAATATGCATAAAGTTGGGACATACAGATGAGGATTAAGTCCAGAGAATAAAATTAAATGTTACCAGCTACATGGATGTTTTAATTGTAGAGTCAAGAAAATAGAATCACTGATACTGAAGAAATTTAAAAATACCATATGCCTTTTGGAAAGAGAAAGGAATGTTTCCATTTAACAGAAATGTTGAAATTAATTTTATTATATAACCTATTATGTTCAAGTAAAACAGTGCTTAGAAGGAACTTTAGTTGGTTGGAAATTGATTTGGCTTAAATTTTATTCATGTATTTATATATACTGTGTATTATGAATAATGTATATATTATGTGGCATGCATATAGTGTTCATGTATTTATATCTTTACTTAAATGACACTGTTGAACAAAAGGAAGCATATCCATTTATTTATTTTTTTCAATTCCACTCCTCCCTCCAACAATTTCCTTTTAAATTCAAGGTTATTTAGATAAAGGTCGTTAAGTTGTATTCATGTGTAATGCTAGTATTCTGAAAATTTTACAGGAGTATTAAATGACAAACATGAAAGAGTATTGTATAGCATTTGAAAATTTGAATACAAATCATGAAAACACAGCTCTTATATCTCTCACTTGGATTAGGATCACATCACTAAGAATTAATAGTAACTATTAACTTCTGTAGAACTATTCTAATATAGAACAAATGACAGAATTACATGTTCCTACTTTGTAACCTCATACAAAATATTGAAATATTGGTTCTAATTAACAGTCATCAGTGGCTCCAGAATAGCATAGTCAATCACATAATGTCTAACTTCCCATAGAAATAGACAAGACCACAAAAAGTCTTGCCAAAAAACTGAAATATGAATTGGATAAAAACTTTAGCTCTACTGCCAATTTACATAAAATATATAATTAATAATGTAAAATAAATATCACAGGATACAATCAACACCATCCATATATGGGAAAGTATAGATCAAGCAAAAATCAAGGAACAGAGTCCTTCCAATCTAAAGTAGGAAAGAGGCAGGCTGAGAGAGAAAGAGGGGAGACAGGATTTTAGATGAGTAGTAATGTCAGAAATTGTGATTTGTGAAATTTACTTTAAATTTGATTCAACAAATTCAATAATAAAAACTCATCCACATAATTGGCAAATTTCAACACTGAACATACACTTTAAGGCTAGTTTTTAAAAATTGTTAATTTCAAGTTGGACAATTCATACTTTGGTTTTGCTTATATTTTTGAAAACAGTTATTTTAAATACACATGCATATTTCAGTATACATGTAATTAAAGTGACATAATGTTGCAGGTTTTCTTGGAAATAATCTTGGAGAAGGTCACACTTAAGTAGGGTTTCAATTGCGATTTGTTTATGCTATTCTATTTTTATTTGTTTAGTATTTTGTAAAAGAAATGTGAAAGCTATTTTTCAATCAAGATTCATCTGTAAAATTTCTAAATAGCATGGTCTCACGAAGATCCAATTTTCTATATCTGTATATTGGGGATAATTGTATACTTGTACTAATGAGTAACTTAAATACAAACTTTGCAAAGTTTTAAGGTTTCAAGAAAATAGAAATAAATGAAAATATTACTGATATTATTTTAACAAATACCTATTATTCTGGCTTTATGCAATGCCTACAGTTTTAAATATGAACTTTTAGTCTTTTGCAAATACTATATGTGAGCTGAGGAGGAACGTATCTAAATTATATGATTTTAATTGCTAGACTTTGCCTCTTCCACTTTACCCTATAAAAATTCCCATGAATCCAGTGTGTTTAAAAATAAGTCATAAATTTGTATTCAATGATATATCTTCAATGTATTTGAGAGGATAAACATAAAGGCAGGTAAGTATAATGACAATATTTCAGTAGGAAAGATTTTTTTTTTTTTAACGGCATTTTTGTAATTACTATCTCCATTCCCTAGTTCAGACTTGCTGTCTCTCTGCCTTTGCTACTACCCCACTCATTCTGTTCATGGTCCTGCCAAAGAACTTTCAAACACACAGATCTGTTTGCACAAAGTCCCTATTTAAAGACATTTCCTGCCTTCACAGGATGGGTAGAAAGGGCTCATTCTCTTTTTTTCACACACTGCCTGGTAGGTGCCCCCTGTGTCTCCAGGTTTAGTTCATTGTATGCTCCCTTTTTTCCTCACACTGGACAATCAGTTACCATGCTTGCTTTCATCATATCCAGGAACTTCATCTTCTTTCACCTCCTTTCTCACCTCATCTCTTTGTGTGGCATAGACTATTTTTGTTCACTGTTCAGCTTTCTACTTAAGTATCACAGAAGGTGAAGAGTGGTGTAATTCTTTCTGCTATAAGCAAACAAAATCATCGGTGCTCTCTCCATTACAAAATTCATCACACTCACAGAAAGTTGCTTAATGATTTTTTTAGTTCGTTCAACTGCAAACTTTATGAATGTAGAGTCCTTGTCATCTCTTTATCTGTAATGTACCAATAGGTACTCTTTGACCAAATGGTGGCATTACTTATAGTGATGAAGCTCTTGATCATTCTAAAAAAAAAAATATTTCTAAGTATGTCCAGGAAAACATTAGCTGTAAGAGTTCCTTTATGGTCCTGTTGTAACATGATTTTATGATGATGAAGAGAAACCAAAATAAAAAACAGACAACTCCCAAAATAGTCTTTGATGAGGACTTCTATATAACTTTTAGATTGGTACTTATCAGCAATTATTTCACTTTATTTATAGTGATAAATCTGAATCAAGGGAGAAAGTCAATTTATTTCTAAGTTAAATTGCAAACTGGCTAATATCCCACATGCCTTTGCACATTGGTATTATTCCCACTTGTCAGAAGTTATATGCATCTCTGTCAGAATAAAATCAACAGTTAATAAGTGATATTAGGTGGGGTTCGGGGAAATAGGAAGAGATAAGTAAATGGATAAAAACTTTCAGATCTTATGCAAAACATGATGACTATTTGTTAACACTAGATTGTATAAATTGTTATGAGAGTTTAAATATTCTCACATGTAGATAGGTGTGTGTGTATATACACACATATGCTTGATATGAGGTGATGTATCTTGTAATTAACTAGATGGGAGGAATTATTTTACAATGTGCACATAATCAAATCGTCATAATGCACACTTTAAATATGTCAAATACATCTGCATAAGTTTTAGATAAAAAAAAAATCCCTTACACCAAAAAAGTGTCACTGGGGCCTCCCCGGTGGCACAGCGGTTGAGCGCTGCGCTGTGGAACTGTCGGCAGCAGCGATGCGAGTTCGACGCCCGGCCGGGGAGAATCCCACATGGTGCTGCAGACCTCTCCTGCCTCGCCTGCTGCTCCCCTCAGCAGTGTACTTCTGATCTGCCTGTTCTGCTCCCCACTCTATCTCTGGTGAACCCTCTCGCCGCCCCACGCCTCTGGCCTGTACCCCAACTTGTATGTATAAATAAAATCTTAAAAAAAAGTGTCACTAAGTCTTAAGTGTCTTATTAATAGTAAATATAGAGGTGAGCTGAACCCATTTTTCCAGACAATGAATATGGAGCTAAAGTCCCCATATGATAATGAAAGGATGCACTGGTTATCTTTATTTCACGTGATTTTTATATGAAAACTGAAAATAGTGAAATTATGTTGTCTTGAAGAAGAAAAATTCACATTTCCCCAAATAAAACCAAACAATACATTACATTAACAATGGTATGACAGGAGATGTAGATGCAAATAATATGAGGGGTGGGTCTGCATCCAAGTGACTGAGGACCTGAGCATGAAGGAATGTACCTAAGACCCAGGGAATCGTTTATTTAAATTAAAGCAAACACGCTTTTTAATTTGATATTCCTGGTGAAGGAACAAGCTTTTCTCTACAAGAAATAAAAGCACTGTTAATAGAGACCCTGAAGATAGGCATTTGGGAGAATCTGGCCAATAGTTTTCTAACTTTGCACAAAATCTCACATTCTGTGAATCTGTATGGCTCTATCTTGTCTAATTACTAATTTTGAAGAAAAATTATTTTAACTGATGTCTTTATTACATAATCTATACTATCTAAAATTATTTTTTTCTGAATTTTAATTAATGATTATATATATTTTTTGTTTTTCCTGCTCAAATTCCATCCATTTGCTCTGCATGCTGTTTCGTTGACTGTTTTTTATGTTAAGTGAGTGCATGTGCTAATCAATAATAATTGGGTGTAGGGATAATTGTCCCATTGCACTCTAGTGTATGCTGTGAAAGACATTTCAGAAAAGGTGAGCATTCTGATTTTGGAATGTAAATATTATATAGAATGTGTCTTAGAAAAGGTAATAGATACATGTGCTTTGAGGTTTATAATATTTTTAAAGTCATGTATCTTGGTTTACATGGATAAATTAAGCAAGGGTGATATGAGGAGCCCTGAGATTTGCAGACAGTCACCATTAAGTAAGAACATTACATTTAATTCAAAAGGCAATAAAATACTAAGTGACACATACAGCATCCTGTTGGATCCAACCAGAGTATGATTTCAAATGCCAGATAAAGTGACAGTTATACTGAAGCAGTATATTCTATGTAGTGTATAATCTGTTAACCTGCATATATTGTCTAAAAACACGTGTGTTTGTGTGTGTGTGTGTGTGTGTGCGTGTGTGTGTGTGCACCTTTTAAAACTGTGCCTTTTCCTGCTTTAACTTTTATATAAGTGACCTATAGTGAGTCTGCAAAGTCACTGTCATTTTTATCCACCGGAAAGTTTAGGGCTTTGACTTGCATATTGAAATGCCTGTAAGTTCTATTGAATTACTAGAACTCTGAAGATACAGGGCTAGTGTATTTTATATTTCCAATCAATCAGCTTGCAAAGATTTGTAAGGTTTTGGAGCAAACGTGGGTCAGCCACCTTGAATTTTAATGAAACTTAGTGAAAAGTACTCTCCAGTGACTGACAGTCAGAAATCATTGCCCTTTTACACAATTATATATCCTGTTCTTAATATCATAATTTAGCACCTGCTGTCTAGATATTTTTCTGTATAAACTGGGACTTTCACTGCATTTATCTATGGTATATTCTCCTGGAGAATTGTGTTTGTTTTTAATTTCATTTATTGATTCTCCCTTCTTTACTGAAACACAATAATTTGTAAGACTTGTCACAGTGTGTAATCCCCTCTGTGATATAAAACCCTTTCTCCTGTTTCTTTTAATTAACTAACATGTCAATCAGATTTGTGCTGCTTGTGTTTTTACCCATTATCAATGTTTGTATAGACTTTTAGTTTAATCTGCATGTATATTACATCTACCCAATTCTTCGATAAGCATGGGTTTTTGTGTCTATGTGAAGGTGTAAAGAGTGTTTAGAAAGCCTATGCTTTCCTCATGAATCCTTTTTAAAAAACTTTCCAAAATCTTAAAAAGAGCAATACTGCCATCTTAAGGCAAATTAAATCACTTTTTAAAAAAATACGACAAACTTTCTGCTGCACATTTTAGGTTTTTATCGTATAGTTTCACGTTCTATTTATAATCTAAACCTAAATCTAAAGAAATAATGTATTACAGGTATGGCAAAGTTTGAATAATATATTTTTCAGAAAGTAAAAAAATTGAGTAAACATTAAAGAAGAATGTAAAGAAGCATTATTTGCAATAGTTAAAATATTTACAGTATACAATATTTACAATAATATTTTGATTTCAAAATTCTAGTCCTGTAAAAATGGCAGTTGACATTTTGGCAGTCATCCTTGTAATATTTAACAGGATTTATGTTCTGTAATTCTACTAATGATATTTGAAAAAAAATCAATATTCACATAATATAAAAGATCAAGACTAGTAGTCCAAAGTCTAGTATAGAAAATGATACTAGATTTATCTAGGGAAAGATGTCAAGGAGAGCTAGGAGTAAAACAACATACAATCTAGAAAACTGTTGGTATAATATGAGATAATATGTTAGGAGGAGTGGATTGTACAATGGCATGTTACCTGCTTACAGGATTGAGAAACAATTGATGCACATGCATGCAAATGAGTGGATATTATGGTGATCCAAAAAGGAGAATGGGAGCATCTAATGTCTACTACAGTCAGATAACTTTACATTAAATAGTAATGGTTCCATAGAGTGCATCCTGCACATTACTGTTTTCAGAGAACTCTATTTGGAAGTTGGAAATTTGAGGAAATCTAATGGGGATCGTCATAAAAACTGTTACTTCTACAATATCTGTCTTTATTTTGTTGTCTCCTAGTTTCTAATGTATATTCTCTCTCTTTTTTTTTAAAGATTATTTATTTATGCATACACGAGCTTGGGTGTAGACCAGAAGTGTGAGGAGGGTGAGAGGATTCACCAGAGACAGAGTGGAGAGCAGAACAGGTAGATCAACTGAAATACACTGCTGAGGGGAGCAGTGGGTGAGACCGAAGAGGTCTGCTGTGCCATGTGGGAAGGTCCCTGGCTGGGGACCTATATTGTGCTGCAGTGGCTGTTGATAGCTTCATAGGCTGAGACTTAACCCCTTGCGCCACTAGGGAGGCCCTGTATTCTCTTTTCGAGGGCCAGCTTCTACATTTCACATTATAAGGTCCACTTTTGTTTCCTGTAGTTCTTCAGAAACAAAAACCTTGAAGTCCTAAACCTTTCACATGCAAACATATTCTCATTTCTCCCCTAGACAATCATCTATTTTTTATACAATAACAATTATCCTAATTCACATTTCTCATCATGACAAAGCACTGACACAAATTTTGAAAGACTTCCCCAGTACTAGATGAAAAATGTCTGAACTATCTACTATGACATTAAATAACCTGATGATTATGTACTTACTTTTCGGTCTTCAACTCATTAGTTCATAAATATTCATAATTCTTTCATAAAGCACATTCACTTGTCTACTTTTTTCTCCTTCATTTGTAATAATGTTCTTATACGTTAGGTAGCCCTCTCCCTTTGCTTAGAGATTCTGGTATTTTTTTTATAATTCAGCATAATTGTTATTTTCTCTAACTATGCAATCAAACCAGTTAGTTTTCATATCACCTGCTTCTCTATTTGCTTTTTATACTTTGAATCTCTCTTACATAATGTTATAATTAATGCTAGATGGTATAGTTAGCTTTAGAACACAATGAACTTACACATTATTGTGCTCTTATGTAGTTCTGCATACATCTTTCATGACTAGAAGAATGCATTTGTAATAGAAGTATATGAATCAAAAGTTGAATTTTATCTCTCTATTATGTGTGTGACCCTGGAGAAAATTTCTTAATTCCCTAATTTTCTGTCCCTAAAGTAAGGGACAATGTAATACTTTCCTCAGTGACAATAAAGCATGCCTATTAGAAATATTTATATAAAAAAATAAACTTTTGCCATTTGGAACAATATGGATGGAACTGGAGAGGAAAATGCTCAACATAATCAGTCAAAAGGCGAAAGACAAGTACCACGTGATTGCACTTACGTGTGGACTATAGGAAAAAAAATTCCAGAAATATGACTGATTTCAAAATTGTGTTGAAAAGTAATGATCTCAATAAATTACAGGTAACATAGTTTTTACCATTAGTATATGGAACAAGAAAGGAAAATACAATTATGTAACTAATGACTTGAGATTGGATGGGTTAAAAAAAGTAAAGTCCAGAGTATAACAGATTTTTGACTTGAGCAACCAAATAGATAACAATGTTGATTCTTAAGAAAAGTAAGGAAAGAACAACCTGTGAATCAACAGATACTAAATTAGTGTAGTTTAGGATAATCTGAGTATTAAACTTTCATAATGACCCAGTGATTCTTTGAAGAGAGGCTTGGAGGGGGATCAAATGCCTACCAGGAAGTTTTAGTTTCTCCCATGTTAAATATAATTAAATAATTTATTAGTTAGCAGTTTTATCACAGTCCAAATGACTCTGCAAGAAATAAAGTAAATGATATGAGCTTCGTAATTACTCACAGATTTCAGAGTTGTCATGTTTATCTATACATAAAGTTGGACTTCTAACAGTATGTACCTGTTTTCCAAATGTTTGAATGTAGTAGGTTTTATTTCTAGGATTTTGTGTGTGTACATTTTATACTTCTCTTTAAAATAGAATCCTTTGACTTATTAGGATCCACAAATATACCTCGCATAGAAAATGCACATTTTTAAAGTTTTTTAAGTTACCAAAGCTAAAGAAAATAGCATTGCTGAAAGACTTTGAAGCTGTGAAACTTTAAAATTTTTCCTTCTCTACATATAACCAAAGGACAATTTTTTTCTAAGTGCCAGGTTCAAGTCTCCAACATCTTTATCACTGATGTATTAGAATATATCATTGTTTTCATACACACACACACCACGTGTGTGTGTGTATAAATATGTATATATTTTAATCAAGTACCATTGTTTTATATCCTTGTTAAGTTTTGACACTATAGGATTTTTTTACCCACAGGTGTTTTCACTGTAGCTCTCCCACCTCCAAAACACCCATAGCCCTCTAGGTTTTTATCCCACTGTGGTCTCTCCCAGGAATCCTCCCAATCCTCTCAGACCCTCCTGGATGTCTTAGATCTATGATGAGCTTTCAAGGGTTGGTTTTCAAGTTTGTGTATTTCTGACCCTTTGTTTGTTTTCTCTATATTCTACATATACTGGTATTTCTCTTTTTGTTTCTGGCTTATTTTGCTTATAATGCCTTCCAGCTCCATTCATGATGCTGCAAATGGAATGGAAAGGGGGAAAATAGCTGCACAGCCTATATCTTATAAAACATGATACCCAAGATCTACATATGCCCATAGAACTCAAAAAAAGAGCAAGAACAACCCAATCAGAAATGGACAGGAAAGCTAACTAAGGTACTTCTCCAAAGAAGATAGCAGATGGTCAACAGGCACAAGAAAAAATGTTTATCACTTGTCAGGAAAATACTAGTCAAAACCACAATGAGATACCTCCTCATCACCTGTATTAAAACAGACAAATACAGAAACAGCAAGTGCTAGTGAAAATGTGAATAAAAAGGAACCCATTTATTACGTTGCTGGTGGAATATAGACTGGCCCAGTCCCTATAGAAAGCAGTATGGAGGTTCCTCAAAAGACTACAGATAGCTCATTCCTAAGTAGCTACCCAAAGAAAACAAAAACACTAATTTGAAAGGAAACCTGCACTCCTATGTTCATTACAGCACTGTTTAAAATAGCCAAGATATGGAAACAAGCTAAATGCCCAAAAACACAGGAGTGGGTAAGTAAATATGGTGTATAGATACTCCAAGTAACATGGCAATACTACTCCAAGACCATTGGAAGGTTAAAACATTTATAAGTAACTGCTTTGAATGTAACACTCAGCCTCAACATACTATGCAATTACATTTTTTTTTTTTTTTTTGCCATTCTGCTGCTGGGGCTTTATGTTTTTTTTTTTTTTTTTTAAGACTCATCTGTTTATACATACAAGCTGGGGTACAGGCCAGAGCCGTGGGGTGGCGAGAGGGTTCACCAGAGACAGAGTAGGGAGCAGAACAGGCAGATCAGAAATACACTGCTGAGGGGAGCAGCAGGCGAGGCAGGAGAGGTCTGCCGCACCATGTGGGAATCTTCCAGGCCAGGCGTCAAACTTGTGACGCCACTGCGGACAGCTCCACAGCGCAGGGCCTAACCGCTGTGCCACCAGGGAGGTTCTGCAATTACATTTTAAATAGAAATTTAAAACATCTAGTGGTTGATAGATTTATCAGAAAGATCTTAATTTTAAGAATAAAAATGCCAGTCTTCCCAGGTGGCGCAGCCGTTGAGCGCTGCGCTGTGGAGCTGTTGGCGGCGCCCGAAGTGAGTTCTATGCCCAGCCAGGGAGAATCCCACATGGTGCGGCAGACCTCTCCTGCATCACCCACTGCTCCCCTCAGCAGTGTATTTCTGATCTGCCTGTTCTGCTCCCTGCTCTGTCTCTGGTGAACCCTCTCGCCGCCCCACAACTCTGGCCTGTACCCAGCTTGTATGTATAAATAAACCTTAAGAATAAAAACACCTTGGCATATAGTGGTTTTTATTGTAAGCTATAAAATATCTGGAATATCATCTTTAGTTTGACCAAAATATTAACTTTTATCTTTTAAAAATTTTAGCTGTTAAAACTTTTTTTTTTTATTTTTCTTGTCACTCTCAGACTTAAGACATTAGGATGTAAATCTCCTTTTTTTTTTTTATTGGATGATATTTCCCCTTTGCCAAAATCATTCCCAAATTTTAAAGATTTTAATTTGGCAGATTTTTCTACTTGACTTAAACTTGGTGTCAAGTGTTTTACTGGAGGTAGGAAAGGCTTGACTCCCTAAGGGCTTGGAGAATAATTCATCAAATTCTAACCACTGATAGTTTATTTTAATAAATGATTAAAAGTCAGTCAGTTTCACTATGATTCTATGACACTTTATGCTGAATTACTGAGAAAGAATAAATGTTAAATCTGTTAAAACTCTCAGTAGGACCAAAAGTATATACTGTCTCCACTCACTGATATTCTCTCAGCACCGTTTCATTACCACTTTCAATAGAAACCCCCTCAATTCCCAGTTGCTTTGCATAAGGTATTTAGAACAGAACTTTCTTTAAAGTATAGGTTTTAATGTCTCTTAAATTCTTCAATATAAAATGTAGTAAAAATATTTATATGCTATTTCCTCTCCAAGTTTTACCTCTAGCTTGTGGATAAAGTATGCCAGAACCAGGCTTTTGCGGACTGAGCACATGGTGACTATTCCTCAGTGATGTTGCTGGGTGGTCTCTGCTGTCCTAATGTCAGAGTGTGAGATGTGATCTCCTGGTGGTATTAAAGCCCCTGGTCATAGGAGGGACATGGAGGACAGTTAGATGTCTCAGAGATCTGCAGAGTCCACAGAATGAATGGCTTCTAATATATTCCTATTCCACATACTTGAGGTTTAATATTGATAGTCAGGCTTGAAAAACAGCAGAGAGAATAGATTAAGTCCAGCTTGCAATTAATAGCACATCAGGAAAGACCTATGAGCATATAAGGATTTCTCTTTTCCTTTGTTTTAAATGGATTTTGTGCCAGTTAAATAATTCCACTGTACACGATAACTATAAAACATTGATCTTTGAACCAAATATTTTAAATATGATGAGAAAAAACACTCATGATATTCTTTATTAAGAAAATAAACATTTTTCTGGTAGAGGATTCAAGAAATAAATTAGAGGCTAGTTTGGTCACTAAATTAAAGATAACATTCTCTGGATAGTAAATGCTATCCACAGCCATAATCCATAAAACTCTTCTAGTAGTTTGAATATTATAAATGGAATTTATAATCACTCCAGCAAGCTCACCTGCAGAATGAAGATCAGCTCCAAATCACTCAAAATTATATTCTCATATGGGAAGCGAGGAGGGAGGAGTAAAGAAAAAACCTTTTGCTTTCTATTTGATATTCCCAGAGTCAGAACTATTGGAAAACATTCTTTAAAACATATCATATAGAATGCAACAGTGGAATGTTGGTAACTGTGTAATTGATGAAAATGTATAAATCAAGATAGTATTGCCATAATTCTCATTGTCCTTTTCATTCTAATCCATTGCTTGCCAATCTGTCTGAGTGCCATATCTGGATCTAGACAGGAATATTTTTAGTGTATTCAGAGTTTCTGAACTCAGAATTGAATTTAGGCTTTCTAAAGGTATTTCTTCTCACACATCCTATGCTGCTTATTTCTCTTTTTGTATGCATTTGCCTACCTTGAGTACACCACTGTCAGAAGCAATCAAGTGCAACTTTAGCTCATAGATGACACTCAAACAAGCCTTTAAAACCTCAGGCAAATGAGTGGTTGTTACCAAAAGAAATGACCAATTGATCTGAATCTCAGGTCGGAATTGTTATCAAACATTTGAAACCTATGTTTTGGAACAAATTTTAGGATTGACCCTATCCTTTGGATAATTTTCAGAGCAGTCTGAAATCATTCAGGTTTATTTTTAAGAGTCACTGAATCCACTTCTTCATCTGTAATACCTTCAAGGTCACAATATAAGTTTACATATCTTATATAGATGTATATATGTTTGGAAGAGTCATTGTCTAATTCTAGATATTTCTTGAAGAAAATTATGATTAGACTATAAGTGAAAAGAACATTAATAAATAATACTAATAACCAGTAACTCACCTATCTGCTTTTGAGCAAACTACCTCCTCCGTGCAATCAGATAAATCTAATTTTCCAGAATGAAATCTAAGTGGTTTTCTTTTAAAATAATACCTGCCAAAAGTTTTGAGGATACAGTTGAGAGATAATTCTATTTTCCAGTGGAACTGTTTTCATGCTTATTCTACTACTTGTAGACCTACTTGTTCTAAATCCTGTTAGATTTCTATAACAGCTCCAAAGTGCACTCTGACAAGATTATTAAATAATTTTATTACATTTATTCTCTCCCTGAACTTACTACTTTAAAATGATAGTTTTTTTAAATACCAAA
Organism: Scalopus aquaticus; assembly: GCA_004024925.1. Classification (NCBI taxonomy): domain Eukaryota; kingdom Metazoa; phylum Chordata; class Mammalia; order Eulipotyphla; family Talpidae; genus Scalopus; species Scalopus aquaticus. Next base: position 44,981 of record PVIJ01004600.1, read on the forward strand.
AATATATTTTAGTTTTCTTTGTAATGACAGTTTATACTAAATAACAAGGATCAAATTCCTTAACATGAGATGTTCAATGCAGTATTTTCATGGTAATCATTCTTAGAATGACCAGTTATCACCAGTTTCCAAATCCTGAGTATTATCAATTCATTAAAAATAGCCAGGAATCTTCAGTCTTCATGTCAGTCATTCATTCTACCTTTGTTGTCCTTGAAACTACATAACTTTTTGGAGGAAAGTATATTTACTACATATGTTTTATTTTACTAAGTAAATACTAATATTTCATATTTTCTAAATATATTTACTAATGTGTTTTCATCTTGGCCTTTATTCCTGTGAAGGAATAAATAATAAAGGAATTATTTAATTTTTTTAAAAAATGTAATTTACTTTTAAAAGTTATATGAAGGACTTGTGGTCAGGAATTGTCTTTCTCTTCTATCACAGGATAAAACCAATGTGTACTGGCTGCACTATTGATGAGTTGTCTTGTGACAGTTTAAAAAATTATATTTTGCTTTCTCTAAATGTATTGCTTTTACCAAATATGATTACTTGTAAACTTGACACACTTTGGCTGCAAAATTCTATTTACGGCTATTTCTGTAAAATAATACGGAAAGCTTTTTTTTCCTTTCTCTAATCTCAATCAATAGTACTCATACTATTTGGGGTTATTCTGCTGTATTTCTCAGAGGGAGTGCTTAGTTTTAGAATTTTCTTCAGGGATTTTTAAGTTGACATAACATAATACTGAATCTTGATGGATTGGTATCAGGTAAAACCTTGCATTGCAGAAATTCTGGGCAAAATTGCAATATAAATATCATGACATTGTGATGTATGAATTTTTCTTCAGGGAAAACATAGTTACCTGGTAAGAATTTTATTTCAGTTCCATTCAAAGTGATAGAATATTGAATTTCATTATTCTTATTATTCTTTGTATTTCTATTTAATCTACCACATTGCTATAGAACATCTTACATGAGAAAGTGGCTATTATAAATTTATTATGAGTTAATTCCACTCCCTGCTCTCCATATTTGGTATTTAATTTGCAGGTAGATGTTACTTTGTCTATGGCTCTATACCAAACATAGTATATAATAAAGTTAACACATTGTAAATGTATTAGTGTTACTCATTTTAAAGTATTTAGAAAATTTTATATTAAGGGGGACATTTTTATATGGAAAATAATGATATTAAGTTTCCTACTGTATTCTCTTCCTCAAATAAGTGCTGAATTCTGAATTAGAATAAGTATATAGTATTCTCTAGTTGGTTGCTACAAAATATATTTCAGAGAATGAATATTATTTATGATATAATACTAATAGAAATTTCTCTAAAATTAAATGTCAAGATACTATATTGTGTAGTATCATAATTATTTCTGTATTGCCAAATATTTATAACATTTTAAAGTCAAGCTCAGATCACTTTAAAAAGGTGTGCTTTATTTAAAAGAAGGTGATTAATGTCAATAAGAGAATCATATGAACATTTTGTATTAATTGTAATTATACTTGATTTCTAATTAGAGTAAGTTGCTACTGTTAAAAATTGAAGGTTAAAACATACCTCTATTTTTTAGAGGTTAAGTATTATGCCTCTAAACATTTTTAAATTTAGAGCCTATCAGAACAAAATTGCAGCAAAAATTTACAGGGAAATGCACCATGCCCACAAACATTTTTATATTTGTTTTTCCTTTTTTTTTTCCTCCTCAGCTGACTATATTAAAAAAAAATGTGATAGTGAATTTTCAGCAGGGTTGGTTCATGCATACTGCCTGTATCAGGAAAAGTTGTCCTTTTTTCCCAATTATTTGCACTAAAAATAAATAACATAAAGGAGCTTTTAATCAAAAAATACTCTGTATATACTTAGAATATCATGTCATCAATATATCCATATAGAAAGTAAGGGAAAGCTGGTTAAGCAGGAATTTAGAAAATTGGTTTCAGGACTGGAATGAAAATTTCTAGCATATCAAAGTATGAAAACCTATGCACCGTCAACTTAGATACCAAATTCGGTCAAGTGATAACAACTAGCTCCAGACTGTGTGTCACAGCACAGAGGGTTCCAGCTCTCTGCCATGGCAGTAGTGGCATGGCTCTTGCTTTAGAACCCAAATATTACATTCAAAGTAGTGTTATCAACTGACTGTTAAGGCAGATATTTATGCTGAAATCCAAGGTCTGCAAACTCAGGAGCACTTGGGCTGAAGGCCCAAAGAACCTCTGCAGTGATCCTGCTTATAAAGGCAAAAAAGACAGAATGCTGTCTGCTTTATACAATGAGGAGCTCAGTCAGTTCTGCTTGAGAAGAGTTTGCCATGCATTGATTGCTTGGATTTCAGTGATGGCCGCAACTCGCTGGTGTGGTTTCATTCTTCGCAGCTGAGGATGTGTCTGCACATGTGTCAACAGGTGGGGATGCTGGACCCGCCCGGTGCCCAAGCCCCAGCAGCTTCTGGGTGCTTTGTTACTCAGGTTTGCTGCAAGCTTGTTTTTTTTAAGTTTCATTTATCATTTAATTTCTCTATAATTATAAAACTTCTGAAATTCAGAAAGTCCAACATACTGGCAGTTCGTTTTCCCTAACTATTGATAGCTTGTGCAGTAATTGGAGATGTTTGCACAAGTTACATCTAACAGGTAAAAATCATTTTATCACCAAATGACCAGCTTGGCATAAAATTAATTAAAATAGTCCAGAGTTAATCTGATAGAAAGGGTGCCTATATGCCTTATTATCTAGTGACATAGCTTAGTGGGAGAAGAATGGGATAAATTACATGTTTTCAATAATATATGTGACAGCCTGCTATCTGCAGAAGCTCATCAGGTAGTTCTTCCATTGAATAGCATTCACCCTTTGTATTTCACTACAAAGGGGTTTCTGATATAGTCACCTATCTTTGACCATATTAGAAGTACTACAATTTTAACAAATCATGTTAAATAAAACATATATTTTACCAATTATTTCCTAGATGCAGTGACCCTAATGATTTCATTGTTATGTTAAGTTGCTCATCATGCTTAAGTTGCATAATTTATATGTCCCTTTTCTTTTCAGTGATTAGCTCCCATAATAAATAGTTTGCAAGCCCATTAAAGAGCTTAATAAGATGTGAATAAGTTAGAAAAATATAGAAACAAATTACAAAATCTACAAAGGCATGTAAGAAACCAAAAGGAAAAAATTTTATGAGCAGCTCTAATTATGAGAATAGTAATTTTTATGTTTTTGTTATGAGTCAGACAATGTGCGACTCGTATATATATGGTTATCTCATTTCAAAATAATCCTGTGACATAGGAAATAATATTATCCCACTTTGAACATCTGGGAAATAAGTTAAATAGGTTTATAAATATTGCCCCGATTCTTGGCACTGCTTAGAATTTATATATAGAGATAGAGACTTAAGATTTTGAAAGACTGATATTATATAATGATCAATAAATACTAAAAATTCTGAACTATTTGTGTGCATTTTTAGTGCTTAAAAATAGACATTATCCAAAGGAGCCATACTTTAAAAATACAATTATAAAAATACAATTATACCTAACAAATATAAATTTGTTAGGTGCTTTTATTTTTTTTTATGTCAAAACTGGCAATGAGTTTTAAAGTTATTGAACATAAACTTTTCTACCATATTGCTGTCATTAACAAAATGATACATTGCTATTCAATTCCTTACATAATAAAGATATGACAAAATGGAGAAGTAATAGAATAGTAAAAATAATGCTAATTATAATAGCCAAATCTATGCATCATTTTTTTATTGGCAGCTACTATGATAACACATTTTTATACATTTGTATAATTTATTTTTCTAACACTCAAATGTTTGCATTTTTATCAAAATACACTGGTAAGGGTATTTTTTTAAAGATTTATTTATTTATACATACAAGCTGGGGTACAGGCCAGAGGTGTGGGGTGGCGAGAGGGTTCACCAGAGACAGAGTGGGGAGCAGAACAGGCAGATCAGAAATACACTGCTGAGGGGAGCAGCGGGTGAGGCAGGAGAGGTCTGCCGCACCATGTGGGATTCTCCCCGGCTGGGCATCGAACTCTCATGGCCGCTGCCGACAGCTCCACAGCACAGTGCTTTACCACTGTGCCACCAGGGAGGCCCACACTGGTAAGGATATTGACAGATTGAGTGGCTTAATATTTTACCAAAAACTTACTCCCAGGAAGTGGCCCATTCTATAACACTGGTCTTTGTTATAACAACTGCTGTTTTTATTTTATTTCTTAATTAAATAATTTATAATTTACATCATTGTTCATTTGTATTTCTGATGATCTGCCTGTACTGCTCCCCACTCTGTCTCTGGTGAACCCTTTCGCCACCCCATGCCTCTGGCCTATACCCTAGCTTGTATGCATAAATAAATAAATCTTGAAAAAAATATATATATACTTATACAAGTAATAGGATAACACTAATATGTTTAGTTTTGAATAACTGAAACTTTGAATGCATTTGAAATATTAATATCTCTTGAGTAATTTCTTGTAACTGTCCCAATGAAAACAAAAATATTACATAATTTTAGATAATTTGAAGACAATAAGGGATCTTTGATTTATTTTGTTATCTAGACTCTAACTTAGTGAATCTCATCTAGATAATTACAATTTATATTTAACTTTGAAAGAAAATTGACACTGAAATCCAAGTTATTTTTGTAGTTGACATTATAATCAGTTAAAATTTATAGAAAAATTATGTAGTTAATAATAAAAAGCACTCAACTGAATGTTTATTTTTATAAAACAATAGGGGAAAACCTTAATGTTTTAAGGAAAGCAATTTTGCAAGAAAAAGTAAAATCTAAATTATTTGTGATTATTTAAATTAGTGTGGGATAGAGCTGGGGAAGTTAAAGAGTGGGAGAGAGACACTCAGCGGGGGGTGGGGGGAGGGGAGGATAAGGGCACAAAATGGAAGAGAGGAGAATACAGGGGACCATGGAGATGGATCACAGGTGAATTGGTGATGGGTTGCCCAAGGGGAATACAAAATGTAAAAGACATAAATAACAATAAAAAAATACAAAAAATAAATAAATAAAACTGGGAAAAAAATTTTATTCTATAAATTATTAGATATAATATAAACCTATAAACATGGAAAGGTTTATACTATTTATTTCCAAATATTTTTCTTTTATTTATCTCTGACGGTAGTAGGAAAAAAAAAACAACTTGTCACTATTGATAATGACAATTGGGGGCAGAAGCAGGGACTTGAAAGTAGCTCATTTTACAAGAGTCTTTAATTAGGCAATTTTTACCATAAATCTAGTTTGAAAACTCCTAAGGCCAGGTCTGAAATATAAACCATATGATGAAAAAAATCTGCTTATATAACAATTAACTCACCATTTCAGGAATATTAACATAAGGCATAGATATAAAATTTCAAAAATCTTTTTATAACCAAGGAGAAATATTTTTTAAAAAATGCTTTAATTAGAACAAATCACCTTGTTGAAAAGGAAAATTACTAGAAGGAATGGGGATGGGAAAGATGGGGGGAAAAGGGTCATAGGTAGGGTGTTGGTACTAGAGCTTTCGTAGAGGGAGTGAGACATGTGCACATAACAGAGATTGAAGTTGTCCTCCCAAAAATATATAGTTATGTAACTGTCAATGCAATAAAACTTGACAAATAAGGAAAATAAATTTGTACTTACTATCAGGAACTGGCTGCAAAATTGTGTTGATTTCTTACTTAAATCTTGTTAGATTACACTGTTAATTCCCAGGAAGACTGTTTTCTCACATCTTCTTAATAATGTTATCTCTTTTGAAAGTTAATAGAATGATTACTATATTATGATTATACAGTTTAGTAAATAAACTACCTGAGATTCAGCATTGTTACTAAACATGTAACTCATCTTCTGTAACACTATAGTTTATAATGACAGGATTTTGCCAGTCACTGTCACATAGTAGACACACAATAACAATTGTTTAAATTAATACATTAGACTAAGACAAAGGTATTACAGAAAAATATTTCCACAGCTTTTGCTTTCTCTTGACTTGTATATTGGAACCATATGTTGATGTTACAAAGTTATCAAAACCCAAACTCCCCAAGAGTTTCAGGTTTAAAACTTGGTATGTGATAGTGACCTTGACATGGCATCAAAGGTCAACCTCAACATGTCAATCATGTTAATTGGAGAAAATCTATAATCATTTTAATGTCCTCGTCTCCATATTTTTCTGTTACAATTATAAAATCTGGGCCTCCCTAGTGGCGCAGCGGTTGAGCGCTGCACTGTGGAGCTGTCGGCAGCAGCCATGCGAGTTCATGCCCAGCTGGGGAGATTCCCACATGGCGCAGCAGATTTCTCCTGCTTGCCTGCTGCTCCCCTCAGCAGTATATTTCTGTCGCTCGCCTGTGCTGCTCCCCACTCTGTCTCTGGTGAACTCTCTCTCTGCCCCACGCCTCTGGCCTGTACCCAGTTTGTATGCATAAATAAATCAATCTTATAAAAAAAATTATAAAATCTGCTGGTCCCCACGTATTTCCAGCTCTTGGCCTTAGAGGTTGATGGTGGATTTGCCCTCCATGGACCCTGTGGAAGTTATTTTTGGTTATGTGATTTGCCTTGGAAACAAAGCAAACCAAAACTAACAAAAAAAGTACAAATGTGAGAGCAATATTTAACTTTTGATAAGAAGCATTAAGAGCACAATTTAACCTGTTTTATTTTTTCCCACCCAGATTATTCCGGGATCATTTTTAACTTAGAGTATTCTTCAGTCTGGGCCTGTGAGTTAGGACTCCCCTGCTGCCATTTATTCAGCTTTTAGTATGAGCGAGAAATGAACTTATTTTACTAAGTCTTTGAGATCCAGAAGTACTTTGTTACTGCAGTGTAACATGGAATATCCTAACTGATGACACTCTGTCTGTGAAATTGACTTCACAAATTTAAATAAACAGTATGAAATGATTAACTATTAAGGAGGAATAACTTGTCTCTATTGAGAAGATTCATGTCTTGAGGCTACTTCTCAAGTGAAACTGGGTCATAAACAGTTTATATTGTCTTCTAGGTAGGAATACACATATGCATAGTGATAAACTAAAATTGCTAAGCTCACTAAGCTAAAAAGATACTGTCTACTGACCAGAATACTTTCAACCTGCCTTATTAAACGATGATGTCTCTAATTATTCCTTTAATTCAAGTATTTTATTAATATAGTAACAGCCTAATTTTCATGTGTACTTGTATATTGCTGGTGCTTTATTTTTTTACCCTTAACTTTCTTTCTCTTGAACAAAAATATCCTTAAGATCAAACTTGAGAACTTAAAGAAACAGAGAGCAAAATGATGCTTGCCAGGTACAGGAGGTTGGGAATAATGGGGAGACGTTGATCAAACTACAAGATGAGTAGTTCTAGAGAGCGAATATACAACATGGTGACTGTAGTCAATTGTACTATATTATATATTTGAATGTGTCTATGAGAGTAGATTTTAAATATTCTCACTTCATGCAAATACACAATTATGTGACATAACGGATATTTGGACTATATTGAGAAAATACTTCTTTATTGTGATAAATACTTTTAAAAATTTTATTTCAGAACTGAAGTAACATTGTATTGCATAATCCTCTATAATTTTCAGGTGTGCATTCTTGAGAATCAGCATGTGTATAGACTACATGAAATTCACCTGAAAATACTTCCTAAATATTTAATTTCATTTATTTTTCCCCCCATGAAGGGAATGGCTTAAAATGTTTTATAGAATGTCCCAACCTTTACTCATAACAATTAATCTCGTGAATTCAGGTGGGTAAGTTCCATTTGGGTAAGCTTACCTCTATTGAGATTTGAAAAGTCGAGGTGACCTGTAAGTGTTAACAGAAGCAGTAACACTATATATGACAGATGACCTAATCACTTCACTCTGGATCAAAACATTTTTCTTGTTTTAATAAAATGTCTCTTCCAAGAGTACATATGGATTTTAACTTCCCTGAATTTCTATAAATTTTTAGCTACTTTATAATATAGCTTTGTCCTGAAAAACTGAAATGTTCCACAAGGTAAATGCTCACCCTATTTTGCTGCATGCTATACAAAAGTCACTTTCAAGGTTCAGAGAATAACTTTCGTTTGGCTCCTTTGTGACAATTGTCAGTTTTTGAAAATGCCCAAACCTTCCTTCTCATTGAAAGGAAACACGGAACATTCAATCCTGGAGGTCACTCAACATTAAGAGACTATTTAAAAACGTGGCCATATTTCCCCTGTATCTGTCACTGTGCCAACTTAGGAGAAAACTATGCTGAAGTACAACTTAAAATGTCCCAAAGTTTTATTGAAATAAGATCATACATTTTCACATAGGTGTGACTGCCTAATTCTTTAACAAAATTTTATAAAAATAACTCAAAATTTTAGTGTTAATCACTTCCATAAAGAACATAAAACTCTTGTCTTCACTATCGATTTTCCTTCGTTAGTCTATTTCTCACTCTTTAAACTTAAAATTTAACTCCTTTGCTAAAGCATTCTTGAATATTTGACATGAATTCGGATCTTTCTTTAGTTGTAATTATTACACTATTATCTAGAGAAAGTTAATAGCTGAAATCTTAAATCATATATTCTTAAAAATATTTTGATGTGAATAATTAAGGTAATTTTGCTTTATGCACAAATTTGAAATAATATGGATTCCTTAAAATATTTTAAAGTCTCTTCAAAGTGTTTTAAATCGTTGTACATACATTCAGAGTTAAGGGCTAAATGACTTATGAACTACATTTAAACCATCCACACATGGCAGATATTCATCTTTATTTCAACAGCACCAGGCAAAAAATCATCAAATATTAAGAATTTAACAATAAGTAAATGAATGAAGGAACTATTCAAATATTCGCCTTGTGGGTAGCAAGAATCTCAACAATAACCAAATTTGTTTACTTAATAATTTTACTTGTACTGTAACAGAAGCAATGACTGAAAAATAAAAATAACACTAATCAAAGTATTATACATACTGATTAAAATGTTATATTGAACTATTTAACTTTCTAAGAGTAAGATACAGTTAAATAAATTATCACCCCATATGATTTTGTATTAAAGAGAGGAATAATACTCTACAAACCAGATACCCAAGGCACATTGTCACATCTTCTAATTCTACAGCCTAAAGCAATGCAGGATAATTATTGTACTTACTCGATGTTGTTTTTTCCTAAGTTAGTGTTTGAACTTACCTTCTTTATTAAACTGTCATATTCATCTTTGCATTGGTTTAATGTATTGGTCCTCTTTTTGTTTCTTGCCAAGTTACCTCCATTATATTTATTCTAATCCTATATTTTTCAACAGTCTCAGCTTAAACTTTTCGGCAGTATGTAGATCTTTTTCAGAGTGAGATTCTAAAAGTCTTTCTTTGCACAATAGTAATAATGTAAATCTTTCAGGGTATTTCATGCTTCACTTCCTCTCTCTAAATCATATGAGATGTAACTTCTCAATAAATCTCAACAATCCCACAATTTGCGACCTTTGATTCTATTTCCGCTTTGATCTTTTCTTGAATGTTGTATTAATACGTGTTCCTCTTATTAATATAGTCTTCAATTCAATGTTTAAATTCAGATAGAATTAATAAGTGTTCATAAGCCAAGATATTTTGTTACTTCAAAATAAATATTTTAAAACTGTCCAGATTTGCTTCGCAAATTCTGGAAGGATGTATTTGGATGCCCATGAAGACCACACACTGAGTATATGCAGAATTTATTATAAATACTGAAATTTGCATGCTGTGAGTGCACTGTCTTTATCCATAAATGCTTCAGCAAAATACTTTTTGGCAAGAAGCATATCCCTGTATGACACTGCCAAACTAAACCTACTTGATGTAGAATGCTGTGATGTTATTGTTAAGAGCTTTCTACCAGATCTCTTGAGATGCATTTTCTTGTATAAACTATATGGGATTTCAATACCATGCTAAAGCCAAAAACCATACAGGAAGACATTTAATGATTACTTTTTTTTAATCAAGTGATTTTCCATTTGTTGACAAAATTATAATTCTAGGAGGACAGCTCACACCTTCAGATCTGTGTTACCATGTCACATGCATAACCAAGACATCTATGGAATCATGTGTACATGATTGCTTACCCACTAACTGCTCCAGTGTCATTACCCTATCATATTTGCCCTCCACCCCCTTTTCCCTGACTCCATCCCATGTGTTAACCATCTTGTCTTTCACAGACTTTAAGAGCAGTTTTTGTTATGTTTTCCCATTATGCTTTCTTTGGTTATTTATGTTCCATGGATGAGTGAAAACATCAGAAATTTTCTTTCATTTTCTGGTTTATTTCACTTAGCATAATCACCTCGTTCTACCCATCCTTTCTCAAAGGGCACAATTTCATTTTTTAATATCAGAGTAGTATTTCATTGAGTATGCATGTACACTCAATGGAATACTACTGTGATATTACATAAATAATAAACTACAGATAGATAGAAAGATAAATGTATGTGCATGTGTGTAGCACATTCTTTATCCAGTCATCTATTGATGTGTATTCTGATTGCTTCCTTGTCTTGGTAATTGTGAAAAATGTGACTATGAACATAGGGGTGAATATATCATTTCCTATTAGTGTTTCCATATTCTGCAGATGCATAACTAGAATTGATATTGATGAATCGTATCGTATTTCCATTTTTAGTTTGTTAAGGGATCGCCATACTATTTTCAATCAAGGCTGCTACACCAATTTACATTGTCATCAAAATATTCAGATTCCCTTTTTCTCCATATACTCTCTATAACTTGTTTCCAAACTTCATGATATAGGCCATTTTCACAGGGGTGTGGTGATAAATAATTGATTTGACTTAAATTTACCATATAATAAGTGATACTGAGAAATTTGTCATGTGCCTGAAGGCTATCTGTGTTCTTTGGAGAACTGCCCATGTTTTGATTGAGTTCTGAGTTATTTATATATTTTGGAAAATAACCATTTGTCAAACATGGTTTGCCAATACATTCTTCCAACCTGCAAGTTACCTTTTTAATTTTTGCAGTAGTTTCTTCTGCTGAACAAAATTCGTTTAGTTTGCAATAGCCCCATTTGCTTATTTTTGCCTTGGTTTACTTGACATTGTGGTTGAATCCCCAAATAAAACTCTGTATAACTTTTCTGGTAAATTGATTTACTGCAATGTGTATGATCCAAAGGTACAGATTCATGCATCTTCAGATCTGTGTTACCATGTCACATGCATAACCAAGACATCTATGGAATCTCTACCATAGTCCAGCCATCCATTGATGGGTATTCTGATTGCTTCCTTGGTCTTTTTACCTTTTTCTTCCACACATTCACCACTCCCCTTGGCAATCTCAATTCTATAATTAGATCTGTAGGGTATTTTTTGTTTTGCTTTTGTCTGACATTTGTTTTCTCTATATTCCACACGAGTGGAATTGTATTTGCCTGTCTTCTCTTATTTAGCTTAGAATAAACTCCTCCAATTCTGCTCATGTTGTCTCAAATGGAAATACTTTTTTTATAGTTGAGTAATAGCTTGTGTATCTGTGTGTATATGTATGTATACACACATATGTACATATACTTGATATACGTGAACCCTCATTGTAACACTGGACTGAATCCAGTGATCATGATACATTATTCTCGTGTATTTCTGAATTCAATTTGCCAAAATTTTGTTGCAGATTTTTGCATCTATATTTATCATGGATACTGGTCATAATTTTCTTTTTTGTTGTTGTCCAGTTCTTGTTTGATTTGAGATCTAGTTCATGTTAATTTTATAGGATTAGTTGGGAGTACCTTCCCCTTTTTAAAATTTTTGAAGTATTTGAGAAGGTTAGATAGTAGATCATCTTTGAAAGCAAATAAATATTATTTAAGTTAAACACAGGAGATCAATATTTCATGATAGCGTTTTTTTTTCCCTTACTCTTAGGACCTAAGGTGTGTGATGAGATTTTCTCCCAAATCATCTTCTCTTGAACTAATTTCAATTTTCTTTCATATATTCATAGTTTCTATAGATTTTGGGGACAGAAAACTGTAATCCTCACTCTAGAGATGACTAACAGATTGGAAATTATTCTGCCTACCTTAAATTTATTTTCAGTTTCACCTCATGGCTCACATAAAACATGGACCAACTTGTTTATCCTATGAAAATAAAACAGCTAAGTAAAACTTTAGTAATAATAACAAATGGAAATAGGTAAGTAGGCAATAAAATATAAACATTATTCTCTAGTTTTCATTAGATGTGCATACACTGATTCTAGACTCATTTAATCATTTTGGATTTTATGATACATATAAATCTTGCTCAGAGTTAGAAAGGGATATTGCCCTGGATAGTTATGCTTCACAAATGCAGTGATCAAGATGTATCAAAATTAATTAAGTTAAATGCAGGAGGTCAATATTTCAGGATGCCATGTAAGTACAAAATTTCTGGAAGTGCTCTTTCTTTTGCATTCTCTATGAAAGAAATAGGGAGAAAGAGTTAATGGAATAAATTGTTCTTACAGATGTCAAAATCAACCAAAGTATACTGACTCATGTATATGGAAATCAAACCAAAACCAGACATTAGTAAATTATTACATGTATTTAGTCTCCCACATTTCATGGAAAATAAAATGCCTATAATTTACTGGAAAATTCAACAAGCTATGAAATTAACTCAGAAGTAAAGATTCAACAGAAAAAGTCTTTACATTTGTTATTTTGACAAAGATTATATTACATTATTATGAGTGAGAAGAAATAGCCCACTTTAATGACATATATAAGCATGAATGAACCTCTTAAGTTTTGCTGTTTCATGCTTAATAGTTTATTATATTCAGTTGTTATTATAATTTTGTAAAGACCCCCACACTAGAATCCTTCAAATTATTTTCCTGATTAAAACATTTTTCTTGAAATTAAAAATAATTTATAAATTAGCAATCTAATAACTATATATTAAATGGTATATATGTTTTAAAATCAGTTCAGATACCCATGTTTAAGTAAATAAAAGATACACAGTTCTATTGAGACATGTTTAACACTAATTTGCAGTTTTTACATAACAAGATTTCTAAATTCTTTTCCATTTCAGTATTGTTTTTTTGCTACCCTTTTCATTGATGTTTAATGTATATGCTTGACCATAACTATGACTATAATATGTATACCTTATTATAACCATATTATAAACAAATATTTTCATAAGTATTGACATATACAACAATGATTTTTCGTGAGTATTTAGTCTGTCAGGCATTGTCTAAAATATTTTTTTTTTAAAGATTTATTTATTTATACATACAAGCTGGGGTACAGGCCAGAGGCGCGGGGCAGCGAGAGGGCTCACCAGAGACAGAGTGGGGAGCAGAACAAGCAGATCAGAAATACACTGCTGAGGGGAGCAGCGGGCAAGGCAGGAGAGGTCTGCCACACTATGTGGGATTCTCCCCGGCTGGGCGTCAAACTTGCATCGCGCGCTGCCGACAGCTCCACAGCTCAGCGCTCAACCGCTGCACCATCAGGGAGGCCCCTAAAATATTTTCTTTATACCTATTTTCTTTTACATTTCAGAAAGTTATACATTTTAATTCTATAATATATAAATAAAATTGCACTTCAAGTTATATCAGTGAGTAATATAAAAAATGGAATAAGCCTTTTTATCAGCCCATACCCCAAAGGACATTATTAGCATCTAAAATTAAGCAGTCATTTTCTTAATTTTACAGTTTGTAGCTAGAAAATCAAATAGACAAAGATTCTTTGAGTTAAATATTTGAAAATACTTATTTTTTTGAAAATTCAAACTGTTCTAAATTACTGTATGGCTTTGTTTACTTTTAAAATATTTACTATTATATTTTCTATAAGAATTCAGTGACTAAATCTGAGTAAAAGAAGATAACTTAGGTATGCAAAACAATTATTTACTTCTTTCACTTCCAAATACCCACCAAATTAGTAGTTTATACTAATACTGTTTATAGTTTATACTATACTGTTGAATACTTCCGTTCATTGTTTTCAAAATCATGTTTAAAAATTTATTTTAAGTATTTACCTCATGTGAAAGTTTAACATGTTCCATCTCTAATACAAACTAAAATGTTTTGTTTCTCTGAAATAGACTTTTGGAAGATATTAACTATAAAAATACAGGCACGTACAATTAATATGTCTTCCTTAATTATATATTTTTTAAAAATAGAAAATAGCAGCATGTCTCACAAAAAGAATAAATTACAAATTTGTAAACTCAAAGTTCATAAATATTTCTATAGGTGTATACTTGATCGAGAAAGAACATAACAGAATAAATAAAAAATTCAGAATAATTGTAATAATTATGGTGATATACTAAAAATTCAGTAATACACCTTCATTCTTTTATGTATTCCTTTATTTCACAAGTATGTAGTGAATATATACTAGTTGTTCATTACTAACTTAGGGAGAAAAATTAGTTTAACATATTTAAAAAAAATATATTGATGCATACAAGAGCTGGGTTGTAGACCAGAGGTATGGGGGTGGTGAAAGGATTCACCAGAGACAGAGTGGGGAGCAGAACAAGCAGATCAACTGAAATAACACTGCTGAGGGGAGCAGCTGGCAAGGCAGGAAAGGTTTCCTATGCTATGTGGGAAGCTCCCTGGCCAGGATCAGACTTGTGCTACAGTGGCTGTGGATTGCTTCATAGGCTGAGACTTCCTGCACCATCAGGGAGGCCCTTAACATACTTTTTTTTTTTTTTAAGATTTATTTATTTATACATACAAGCTGGGGTGCAGACCAGAGGTGTGGGGCGGCGAGAGGGTTCACCAGAGACAGAGTGGGGAGCAGAACAGGCAGATCAGAAACACACTGCTGAGGGGAGCAGCGGGCAAGGCAGGAGAGGGCTGCCGTGCCATGTGGGATTCTCCCCGGCTGGGCGTGGAACTCGCACTGCACACTGCCAGTAGCTCCACAGCGCAGCGCTCAACTGCTGCGCCACCAGGGAGGCCTTAACATACTTCTTATCCTCAAATTCACAGCTGAGAAAGCAAATGACAATAGTAGTAATAATGATAATAATAATACCTCAAATTATACCTCAAACAATTATTTGGAATCTACTGTGTTTAGTCAAGTTATAGGAAATGACCAAAGTTAACACATAAGGAAAAAGAAGGAATAATTAACTACAGAATGAGGGCTTTGTGAATTTTTGGGGAAGAAATTTAAGGATGTTTTAGGAATCTTTCGCAGAACCAAGATATCCATTTAAGTTTGTAGTGATGACGAAAGCCTTCCCGAGATTTAAGAAATAAAGTGAGTAAAATTGTAAGTTTGAAGAAGATTAATGAGAAGGCAACTACAAGTGATTATAATGAAGAAAAGGTTGGTACAATTAATTAAATAAAAAGTAAAATAAAGTACAAATAACATTTATAAAACTAATTTGGGAATCAAATAAACTACTTGATATACAGGAGTAATTTAAATTATTTTATGCCTATACACTTACTGTTTGCAAACTAAAACTTACTATTTTAACCACCCAAAAATCATTCTTTTAGAAAATCTTTACATTAGGTAGTTGATACACTTTGCTTTCATTCTGTAATTTCCAGGGATCTTTCCTTAGCCATGTTATACTATATACAAAAGATGTAACTACAAAAGTATAGAATATAAATATATTTGTATAATCTTCACTTAAGTAAGGCGTTCTGTTAATGGTGAAATAATTTATCACATAAAAAATGCTTTCCTGTAGACTTTGTTTAAAATATAATTTAGAATAATATTTAAATAGAGATTGAAGTGATTACTTTTCTGCTTGCTCATAAAATTGCATTAAAACTGTTTAAAAATTGCAGGTTAAAATGTAGTTTACCCTCTGGTAATTTTTTTTTTTTTAAGGAAAAAAGGACAACACATTTTTCTAAACCTGTCTCCCACACATATTTTATTTTTATAGTGACAGTTAAACTACACATATCATAACCTTAATCCAAGTAACTTTCCATTTTCCCCTCTTTCACACCTCCCACTGATAAATAAATACAGCCTTCTGCAATGGTTTAATAAGTTAATTAGGCTCTGTTTCACCGGGCACCACAGCCATTTGAACAGTTGTGTCTCCAGAATGCACTATTATTGATTCTGTCAGGATGGATTAAGTATTGCACTGCTTTTTCCAAAAGTACATTCTTGCTTGCTTGGAGGAGTAAATGGAGGTCAACTCATGAAATTAGAAAAGGGATCTTTGCACACAGACTGCTCTTTATGATATTCCAGATGTTTTTGGTATTGATAATTCAAATGAAATGTATGTCTGTCTTTTCCCTACCAAAGAATCTTATTGCTACTATTATAGAATCTTCCAGTTGCTCTGCATTGTTATTATTAGACTGTGTCTGCTTTGATGCATTTTATTTACAACCGTCTATTCATATTAGGAAATGAGTATGGTGAAGCTTACATAAATGCTGAAAATAAAACATGAAACTTTTACAACAGACTGCTCTTGCAGAATGTTTAACAAAACCCACAAAAACAAAAGAAGGAACATAATACAGTTTCTGATCAATGAGACAAGCTCTTATACAAATAAATGTATCACGCATCAAAGTCTGTTAGTGTTTTAAAAATGAAATACCCCATAAAAGAATAATTTAAACTTCTTCCTGGGAAGTAATTTGCTTTCTCAAATTACTGTTACAGATACTGCAAAACTGTGCACTGAACTTGAAAAGTTACATTCATCATCCCTTCCAATTATTTAATGTACTGTTCTAAAGTAAACTTTAATAGAAGGTTTTCAGTAAGAAGTTAGCTACTGCCTTGTGAATTTCTTTAGCACTAATGATCTAAAACAATATATTGCATACATGTCATATGTATAGTAAGGTTTCAACTTGAAGTCCTTTTTAGGTAATATATACTAAAAGGTTTTTATGTGTCTATATGTTATGCCTATACTTTTGTAAATTTTTAAATTGAGTGAAAAAAAAGCCAAGTTTTGTGTATTCTAATGAAGTCTCAGTCTTTGGGAAATTAATATGAACTAGAATAAACTGCTTCAAAACAAAGTGAAAAGCATTAAACAGCATCAATTCAAAATGATGATCATAAATCCACAAGTTGCAAAAGTACAAAATTGTCACATAAACTTTGGAGCCTGTCCTGTTTTTCTGATAATGGGCTTTTCCTTGCTCTGAAGAATCTGTTCCCTATGGGGCTTTGAACTAGTGACTCTTATCTGCACAAGCAGCAGTTCTATCTTTTGTGTATGTTCCTAATTCAGTATCACAATGGATTCCTTTTCTGGCATCTTAGAAGAGCAACTGATTAAAAGCAACTATCATGATTTATTCAACAATTATGTATTGAATTTGAAGCACTACAAAAGATACGAGGGATGAAACAAAGATATGCTTTTGTCCATCATGAGTTTATAATCTAATAATGGTACATGATAGTTACCATACAAAGCATCAAATGCTGTGTGCTATGGGAGAATCACCAATAGTAAATGACATACGTTTTTGAGGATAGAGCAAAGTAAACTGTGACGATTGGAAAGAAGGTTCAGGATACTGTCACAGAGACTTGAAATATAAATGATAAATGGAATTTCTGTGGGTGAGAGTTACAAAAGGGAGAGACAAGCATTCAGTACAGAGATAGTAACATTATTGCTTTGACTTAAATAATTGATGACTTGGCAGGTTAGTGACTAATCTAAAATTCTGCAGCAAAAAGCTACTTTTTGCCTTAGAAAAGGAAGAAATTGAATTTCAGTTGTCTCACACGACCTTGTAAAGCTAGTTAGTACATTATATGCTACTTAGTGAACTCTGGAGGTCCTAACTGAAGGTTAAAATCATTTCTAATAAATAATACTGCCTCTAGACTAAAAAATCCAATCACTGTGTTTTTAAAATTGAGCTTTAACATCTGTTAGCTAAACATGTTATGCTCAATAATTTGTTTTTGTCTGTTATTCCAGTTTGGTCTCAAATGGAGTTTTTTCTTTTTGAGATCCCAATAGACAGCAGCAAATGAAAAGTGATAAAATGAATTTATTAAAGAAATAGGTGCTGGGTATGGTGCATTATTATGGTGAGGGAGTTCTGGAAGTAGAACACCTAGATGCAGGTACTCGTGTGTGTCTAAATAACAGTTCAACCTTAGACAAGTCCATGATATAGTGGTGGAAACAGAATCTGTCTTTTCATATTCTTTGAAGACTTAAATAAGATTATGCACATTAAATTTAAATAAATATATTCACATTAAATTTAAATGTTTAGTACTATATCTATTCCACAGTAAAGATTCAATACAAAACTACAATAAAAAGGATCAAAGTGATAATAGTTTCAATAATTTCCTTTTTACATATCTGTGCATTATAATTTTATAAAAATTAAATATAAATTTAATGAATATTAATATTTTATATGTAAGTATACAATCATTTCTTATAGCAAACTAAATATTTTCTGAAAGAAATGGAGACCAAAGAATGTAGATATAAAATGAAAATAATTTGAACAACCTAAAGTTAAACATACTAATATTTTCATGCCACTCTAAAATGCTTAAATATATGTATTTTTGCCTTTTAAAAAACTAATTTTCAGTTTTGATGAATGTTCTGACATGACTTGCCTTTGACATTAAAAATTAACCATTAACGGCAGAAGAGCTAAAAAGGCACTTCTCCAAAGAAGAAAAGCAAATGGCCAACAGATACATGAAAAAATGCTCAACATCACTTATAATCAAGGAAATGCAAACCAAAACCACTATGAGATATTACCTCACACCTGAGAGGATGGCACACATTAAAAATACAGGCAACGACAAATGCTGGAAAGGATGTGGAGAAAAAGGAACTCTTCTACACTGCTGGTGGGAATGTGAATTGTTCCAACCACTATGGAAAGCTGTATGGCGATTCCTCAAACTGCTCAACATGGAGCTTCCATACGACCCAGCAATATCACTTCTGGGTATCTACCCAAAGGACACAAAAACACTAATCCAAAAGGATACATGCACCCGTATGTTCATTGCGGCACTATTCATAATAGCAAAGGTATGGAAGCAACCCAGATGTCCAAAAACAGATGATTGGATCAAGAAGATGTGGTACATATACACAATGGAATACTACTCAGCATTCAAAGAAGATAAACACATGCAATTTTCAGTGACATGGATGGAATTAGAGGGGGTCATACTCAGCTAAACAAGCCAGAAAGAAAGAGAAAAATATCGAATGGTTTCACTTATAACAGGACTATAGGGAAACCAAATAGGAGAGAGACCCTTGGGGTGGGTGAGGGGAGGGGGAGGTTAAGGGCACAAAATGGAGTAGAAAAGGACACAAGGACCATGGAGATGGATCACGGGTGAATTGGTGGTGGGTTACCCAAAATGTAACAGATATAAATAACAATAAAATATATATTTAAAAAAAAACATTAACATTTTCCATATTCTGAATATTAAAAACATTTGTAAGGATGTCTAGTAATTTCCCAAATATCAAATAGATTAAATTTTCATGCTGTAGCATGTTTAACTTATGTATTTCATTTTTAAATATATAAGTACAAATCTTTAGCATTGTTCAAAACACATTGTAATGTCTGTTAAATGCTGTATATTAATTATAAATAATGCTTTTTCGCTTATCACTGGTCAACAAATTTTTACGAAAGTCATGTTACTGAAATAAAATTAGTCATTTCCTATCAATTTGTATGTGCTCAACACAAATATGACAGTCAAATTCTAATTTTGGCTCTAGTTTTTTTTTGTGATCTGCAATAAATGGATGTTTATATCACGAAAAGCATACCAATAGTAATAGGCCTATAGTTAATACCTGTAAAAAAATCAAGTCATATACTACTCCTCAGATTTCTTCGCTTGTCTCTTATACAGCTGTTCAGGAATAGAATATATGGAAGACAGTTTCCACTGTGCAAAAGCACATCCTTAAGACTCAGTTTCGAAGAGTTAGAAATAATCTCCATATTTGTGGGTCATGAGTAATTTCTAAGGCATTCATGAGGCCCTCAATATTGGAACAGAAAACCAGAGTTCTTTCCTTTCTGAAGAAAGACTCCAACTGCTGGTGACGCTTTTGATAGAAAGTAATTGTGACATCTTCTAGATTTCATTGTTGGAGTCTTGATCCTAGCAATTCTGCCTTGTTCTTGGATAAGTCCAAATGACGAACCAGGTCATTGAGTCCTTCCTGTGTTAGTCTGTGTGGGGTTGATGATGCACCACAGTGAAAATCTGGATCACTGCATGCTGATGGAACAGGAGAAGAACAGGTTGACTCACCCTTGTCCTCATCAGATGAGTCAAGAGAGTATTCTGCTGGAGGTTCTGGAATAGGAAGTCCCTCACCTTGGGGAATTGGTCTCAATGCAGACGGAATGTTTGGGTAGACTATTCTCGACTTGTTTTGCTTCATTATTCTGCCCAAAAGAGGATGAACCAAGCAGAAGTAATAGTCTTTTATGTGGTTGCTTGGCTCTCTCCACACCGTGGGGACTGCAAACGGCATTGATGGTCTTTTGCCATTTAACCACTGTGAAAGCTGTGTTGTACATGTAGCACATCATAAATGCAGGGGCCAAGGTTTGTCTTGGTCACCAACCTTGCATCTGAAGTAAAGATGATAAGCCTTCTTCACTTGAGAAGTGATACTTTTCTTCTGGTTGGCCAATTTCACTTCCCCTCAAATAGAGCAGAAATTTTTAATGCTATTAACACACTTTTGAGGCATGACTGTTCTGTATTGTGCCCAAATGGATAAACTAATAACAGTTCTATGGAACAGTAGCTTCAACTGTCTCTCACAAAGTCTGAAATATTTTCAATGCTCAACCTTTCCAGCAGGGATTTCTATAGTGCACTGCTGACGTCAGCTTACTTCAGCAGCTGCCTGGCAGTAGTAGTGTTTTACATCAGAAAATGATGCAACCCACTCTGGATGATGTGTGCATGATGGTATTATGCAATGCAATGCAATATTACATTATTCTAAGCTGATTTAGGATGTTGTTGCAGTCTTGCTGGACAAATTTACATGGTGAAACATATAAACTGTATTATATGAAATATCTTCCAAACGAGAGCTAATAAAAATTTTTCAGGGTTATATTCATACTCAGCACACCAAGGTCCTACAGGTCAGTGCCTTTTTAAGTCAATAATGATCTCATTGTTGACCAGTGTTACAATGTGATGCAATATTACATCATTCTAGGCTGATTTAGGATGTTGTTGCAGTCCTACTGGATAAATTTACACGGTGAAACATAAAATGAATTATATGAAATATTTTCAAAACGAGAGCTAATAAAAATTTTTCAGGGTTATATTCATGCCCAGAACACCAAGATACTACAGATTAGGGTCTTTTTAAGTCAGTAACGATCTCATGGTTGACCAGTGTTATCAATCTTACAATCTCTTTTTGTAATGAAGATAATAACTCCAAGAACTCTTTTGGGTGCTTTTGGTACCCCACCCAGATTCCCTTCCTTTCCATTATTGTTAGTAAGAGTTGACAGGCCTGGGGCATCCCTGGTGACGCAAGGGATTAAGTCGCGATACTATCAAGCTATTACCAGTGGCCATCACCAGCTACTGAAATATGTGTTCAATCCCCAGCCAAGGAACTGACCCGCATGGCATTACAGACCTCTGCTGTCTGGACTGCTGCTCCCCTCAGCAGTGTATTTCAGTAGATCTGCCTGTTCTGCTCCCCACTCTCTCTGTTGAATCCTCCCTGCCCCCGCACCTCTGGCTTACACCTCAGTTCTTGTATGTATAAATAAATAAATAAATAAAAAATTAAATGTTTAAAAAGGAATTGAAGGCATGACATTTATGCTCCTTAACTCATATTCAGGAGCAATCTCTAACCAATGATCAGGAACAAGATTGTTAAAGTCCCTGCTTTGTCGTAGGTGGGCCCAGTGCTGCAGTGTGATTCATACAAAAGCATCCCCTGTCAGATCAGACTGGATTACAGCTGAGACTTCCTTATATCCTCCCCTAACCTATCTTTTTACCATACCGTAGAGGATTCACCTTAAGTAAATCATTTAAGTCCAGAAGTCAGACCCTTTTGAGGGAACCATGAAGTCATTACTATAGTAAAGATAATCTTTGAAGTTTGTTCCTTCCCTAAGTTGTTACAGTTACCAGAAAATCTAGAATTATTTCACACTTCTTATTTAACAATTTTTTGTAATATATGGAGACAGATCACCTCATTGAGGTGATCATTTTGCAGTATATACTAATATAACCTATTAGTATCAGGTGTACAATATCATTTTATAAGTCATTTCACCTTAATTTTAAAAATAGTCAGTGAAATAATTAAAATGAAAAAAATCTCCTGTGATTTTGATAGGAGTTTGGTTAAATATTTAGATCAATTTTGGATCATTGAGGACTTAATATTGAGCATCCTAATCCATGAAGATGATATATTTCTGTTTAATGTTTATTTTTTTTTAATTTATCAGTGTTTTATTTTCAACATACGTATTTGGATATTTTCCTAATTTATAATTATTTTATTTATATTAATAATTTATATTTTTATTTTATAAATATGTTTTATAATTGTTATACTTTCTACATTATAAATAGTATCTTTAATGTCAAATGTTTTTTGGTATCATGTAGGAATAACATTTATTTTTCTGTCTATAGTTTGTAACCTATAATATTACTAACCTTATTTATTAGATAGCAATTTTTTTTTTTTGTTCCCATGGCTTTTTCGGCATAAACAGTCTTATTATCTGACAGCTTTATTTCTTCCCTTTTTATGTGGATGCCTTTTACTTGTTTATAGCTCACTGAACTTATAAGAACATTGAGTAGAATGCTTACTAGAAGTGATGGGGCAAACGTCTTTCCCATGTCTGTGGTTTAGAGGGAAGGCATTTGGGCATGAGCCAAGAAATATGATGTCAACTATAGGGATTAAGCTATTTTATTTTAATCAGGCTAAGGAAGTATCCTGTAATTAGTTAGCTAAGAATTGTTTAATATCAATTTTATTCATCAGGAATATATTTTGAATTTTATGAAAAATTTTTAATAAATTTGATACTACCATATCAATTTTCTTTTAAGTTTTGAGTATAGTGAAAACATTGTTTTTTCCACAGGTAAACATTCCATTCATAGGATAAATCCCATTTCATCAGTATGTATTACCATGTTTTATATAATTGTTGGATTTAACATGCTAAATTTTTAAAAGAGTTACTGCATTGATGTTTTTGATTGATCATGATCTGTAGTGTTGATTCTTATTATAGTGTGGCCCAATAATCATGAGGCAGAGGAGTGGTCAGGCGAAGGCCTTTAGAAATTTCGCAGCCCTGGGGGCTACACTAACGGCCGGCCCGAAGCCCCATCTGCAGAATTGCAGCCCCGAAGCAGGGGTCCGTAGTGGTTTTAAACCTGCCCTCTCCATTAAACCTGCTCCCTCCATGCTCTTACAGTACAGCTACTAATTCCATAAAAGGCATGGAGCAAGCAAACTGTTACAGAAGCAGAACAGAGCAGTCATGCCACATAGCCAGAAACCAGGTCTTATCTGGGGCTCAGGAAGAGAACGACCACCTTGCAGCAACGACTAGACAGAAGGCATGTCTGTCCTCTTGCTGACTCAGGCTGCCTTGAAGTGAGGGTGAAGGTTTGCACCCTCATTCACTATAACAGTTTCTTTTTCTGATTTCTCTGGTCTTGTATCAGCACTGTCAACTTTTTTCTTTTTTAATTTAATTAATTTATTTATGCATACAAGCTGGGGTACAGACCAGAGGCATGGGGCGGTGAGAGGGTTCACCAGAGACAGGCAGATCAATGGAAATACACTGCTGAGGGGAGCAGCGGGCGAGGCAGGAGAGGTCTGCCATGCCATGTGGGAATCTCCCCGGCTGGGCATCGAACTTGCGTCTCTGCTGTTGACAGCTCCACAGTGCAGTGCTTAACCGCTGTGCCACCAGGGAGGCCCTTTTTTCTTTTTTTTTTTTTTTTAAGATAAATTGTGAAGTATTGCCACCTTTACAATTTTTGGAATAGTGTGGGCAGATGGCTTTCCATCTTTATTGTTGGGTATAATTTACCAGTGGAGTTATCAGTACCTAAAACTTTGTCTATGTGAAAGGCTTTTAAACTATTTGTTCAATTTCTTTAATACATATGGGACTAAACAAGTTCTATGTTTCCTTTGAATAAGCTTTCATAAATACTGTCTTTTAAGAGTTGTGTCTGTTTCATCTATATACTTATATAAAGGTGAATAAAGTTGGTTATAATCATGTTATTCTTTTAATTTCTTACATGGTTCACATTTACATTAATTACTGATAGGTTGCATTAAAATCTAACTTTCTACCTTTTGCCTACTCTTTCATTTTTCTCCCTCTTCTACCTCCTTTAAGATTAAGTGAGCATTTTAATATGCCATTTTTCTCCACTGTTAACTTAGGTGTACCTCTTTTATATACTTACTGATTTCCCTAGTTGTGCTGAGGTTTACATTAAATTCACATTTAGGGCCTCCCCGGTGGCGCAGCGGCTAAGCGCTGGGCTGTGGAGCTGTTGACAGCGGCGACGTGAGTTCGACGCCCGGCCGGGGAGAATCCCACATGGCGCGGCAGACCTCTCCTGCCTTGCCCACTGCTCCCCTCAGCAGTGTATTTCTGATCTGCCTGTTCTGCTACCCGCTCCGTCTCTGGTGAATCCTCTCGCCACCCCACGCCTCTGGCCTGTACCCCAGCTTGTATGTATAAATAAAAATAAATAAATAAATCTTTAAAAAAATAAAAAAATAAAAATAAAAAATAAAAATAAATAAATTCACATTTAAATTCAAAATAAAGGACACTTTCAAATAAAATGATACCATTTCATGTAAAGTATAACTTTATTATGACAAAGCATATCAATTCCTCTCCTTTAATCTAGCTCTAAATATGCTCTTATTCTATTACAGTGCTACTAATTTTACTTTAAGAAATCATAATTTATGCAGTTACCAATAATCACTGAATTTTATTTTCATGAGTTACATCATTTCTAGCATTCTTCATTGCTTGGTGAGCACTCAGTTTTTAGTATATTCTGTCTATCTAAACACCTTTGTTTAATATTTCTTATAAGGCAGGTCAGCTAGGAATATCATGCTTATTTATTTTTGGTATGAAAAGCTTTTATAGTGCCAATTTTTTGAAAAATATTGGCTATATAATTCTAGTTTGACCTTTTCCCCCCTTTTAACACTTTAAAAATCTCTAACTATTGTCTCTTACATTACACTGTTGCTAAAGGAAAAGTCATATCTTCATTCGACCACACAGATTCTATGTCATTTTTCCCCTTTAGCTGCCCTCGGGATTTCTCTTTATTTTTAGCAATTTGAACATGTTTTATGCTCTTTGAAGTTATGGAGCTGCAATTTGGTATCTGTCATTAATTTTATAAATTTCAAACCATTTCATCTTCATTATCCTTTTTTTCTATTTTGGGATTGTAATGTCATGTATGTTTAGACTGAATGTGATGCCACACATCTCCTATATGCTCTTTTAGGTTTACTTTTATTTTTCTCCCTGCATTTTGCATGGCTGTTTTCAACTGATATACAAGTTCACTCATTATTTCCTTGACTGCATTGAGTCCATCAAGTATATTTTTCATCTATTACTGTATTTTTCCCTTCTTGTATTTCAGTTTGATGGGAATATGTGGTTCTAATCTCCCTCCTGAAATTAGCTCTATGATCTTGCTGCATGTTGCCTTTTTCTTAAAAGTCTTTATGTTTATAGCTATTTAAATGCCTTTTCAGATGGTTCCAGATTCATATCATATCTGATTCTGGCATTGTTTCATTTTTTTCTCTTGGCAAAATCACTTTCATTCTTATATAATTCTGATAGACCTTATCACTGATGTTGTTATCACAGTGGTTGTTCTTTTGTTGGAAGTTAGACATATTCTGTAGAACAACAGAATTAGGAATAAATAGGTTTGTATGGCTGGAATAATATGCAAAATTTGTACACCTGTTCTTTCGCTTAATAAGCAAAATATGTACACACTGTGCCTTTACTGTTGAGGTTTAATTTAGTCTGGAGAGAGGCTGGGTTTAAAGTTTATTGATCTTATGGTTAATTTTATTGTACTACAGACTTAAAATATCTCTAGTCATATGTTTTGATTAGGGTGCGTTTCTGGTTTACCAAAGGTGGTTGGTTCAGAATGCCTATTCTATTCTTGTCTTTAGGTTTTTCCTTTGAGCTTCAATTTGAATAGGGCGTTTTTCCTTGTGTTTGGAACTCTCCCAGGTTGGTTTACTGTTCAGCCCTTGTTCCCTGACAGTTGGAAGGTAGTGGAGTTGTGGTCAAATCTGTTGTCTTTAAGCCTTACTTTTCGAAGACAATGTGGCTGCAGTTTCACTAGTGACCTTCTCAATTCTCTTACACCTCTCCCAAAAATAGTTCCTGCCCAGCACAGAACCCACTCTCAGGGATAAAAGGATCATATGTGTTTTCTTCCCCCATACGCTGCAATGGATTTTTTCACTGTTGCTCTAGAAACATTATTGTTGCTGTTTCTCGATGCAAATTCTCCTTTGCAGTGGATGCAGGAGAGCTAAATCCAGGTAGTATTCCCTGTTCTTCCTTTAGCTGCTATTCTGCTTCCCTAGACTTGCACCTGGAAGAATGGTTTTTCATAACCTTTAATTTTTTTTATAAGCTCCAGTTGGAGTTTGTGGTGAAATCTTACCCCCAGGACCTTCACACATACTCTCTCTCTCAACTAATTTAAGTACTTTGTATTCTTGCCCAACTGCATCTGTCCTAGGTAAATAAAAGATTACACCCCCGTAGTTGGCTATAGGTTTATGTCTTTTCTTAGATTTGGATTGCTTGATTCTGTGTTAGTTTATCTCTGTGATATATTCAACAGAAGTTGTGAACTTGCAGTTTTCCTGCCTTATATTTTTAAATAATAGCATTAATATTGTTAGTGTACAACCAAGGGGTACCCAAGGACCCCCAAAATCTCATGCTTTAAAGGGATCTAGCCCATCAGGATGTAGATAGGTAAATCATACTTTTAGTATGATATAATTTTAATAGTTTTGTGTGCATAGAGAGAGAGGGAAAAAGGATATTATTAACAGATTCCAAATTAAACAGCCCAAGTCACCATCCCCTTGTGGGCAAATACCAGCCAACCAGGGCTGGCATGAAGAGTGGCTACAGGGGCCTAAAAGCCTTCTGGAAGCCTAAGGCAGGGAGTGTAAAGGACCAGGAAAGACGATGCACAAAAATACAAGTTACGATAACAGCTGCCTTTGTCAGCCTCCCCATGTACTCTTACTTACGTGTCTCATTCAGATGTCTCCACATGTCTCTCTCCTGTGCATCTCCTCCTAATTCCCACATGCAAGTCAAAGCCTAAGAAGCAAGTGGCCTCAGAGCCCACTCGCCTTCCCTGTTCTATAGCTTCATCTGGCCGCTTAGCCCCACCCCGAGCTCTCAGTAGCTGGTCTAACCAGCTGCATGAAGGTCGGGGTGGGGAACATGGTACTCCTTAATATTTCCAGTCTTCCATTCACTAAGGTTAAGTGATTAGCTTATTTTCTTGTATTTAGCACTCAGACTATTCAGAAAAGACAAATTAATCATTTCAAATTATTTTATGAACTTTACCTAGACTATTTGTTTGTATGTGTAATATGACGCTTGGGATTGTAGGAAAGTATATGAACATAAAGCGTATCAAGATAAATCCTCATGGTTTTTAAAATCACTATTGACAATTGACTAACATACATAGAAAAAACCTGTACATATTAATGTATTACAATTGATACGCTATGAGATTAGTATATGACTGTGAAACATCAATAAAATGAATACCGTCATCATATCCACTACCTCAAAAGTTTGATACAACCTAATCATGGATGTATTTATATATCCTCATTTTTATCTAGCTGCCTATCTGCACATTTCTTTAAATGGAGAGAACTCTTAATTATCTACTCTCTCAGTAAAATTTTAATATATAATACTTTAGTATTAGCTAAAAGCACCATGTTTTACATTTGAGATTTCTAAAACTTATTCATCTTGAATAATGAAAATTTTGTACCCTTGATCAGTACCTCCCACAGCTTCTGTTAACCACTATTGTATTCTCTGCTTCTGTGGTTTTGACTATAGTATATTCCTGGACAGATGGAATCACATAGTATTTGTATTCCTGTGTTTGGCTTATTTCACTTAGTATACCATACACTAGGATCATCCATGTGATCACAGATCACAAAAGTTCATTTTTTAAGGCTGAATGGTATTTTACTATATGTATAAACCACATTCTGTTTACTCATTCATCCATTGATGGACATTAGGTTCCTTCCATGTCTAGGCTTTTGTGAAAGAGCTAAAATGAACATGGGAATACAAATATTCCTTAAATATATTTTAATTATGTTGGCTATAACCCAGAAATGGGATTATTGGATTGTATGGTGTTTCTATCTCTAAATTTTTGAGGAACTTCCATACTGTTTTCCATAGTGACTGTATCAATACACAATCTCATCAAGAGTGTACAAGAGTTCCCTTCTGTGTATATAATCCTTTGTTTTGATAAATCAACCTTATAAGTGTAAAGTGATATATTGTTGGGATTTTAATTTGCATTTCTATGATAATCAGTAATGTTGAGAACATTTTAAATGTACCTGTTTGGACATTTGTCTCCTTGAGAAATGGCTATTCGGGTCCTTTACCCATGTGAATTGGTTTATTTGGTTATTTGAGTGTTTATATATTTTGGACATTGATCCTCTATCAAATATATTGTAAAATGTTTGCCCATTATATTTGGTACCATTTTTTTTAACATTTTAAAAGGATATGCTTATTAGGAAAGGAGAAAGAATAAAGAGCACCTGCATAGTCACAGGCGGGCAGGAGGGCTACTGTCTCCTGCCCCCCCCCCTCATTTTGGGGATTGTTGTCTCTGCTATGTTAAGTTTTTCCTCTGATGCCAGCCTATTTGTCTATTTTCATGTTTGCCGCCTATGCTTTTGGTATCTTAACAAAGAAATCACTGCAAGGTTAATGTAAAGAAACTTTCCCTGATGTTTTCTTCTAGGAATACTACAGTTTTAGGGCTTAATATTTCATTCACTTTTAGTTGATTTTCATATATGAGTATAAGATCTAATTGGAGCCTCTCAAACTCTGTGTGTTCATAAAGGTATTTCTTATCCTATGGAGAGTTGTTAAATTGGTGTTTCTGTAGGAGTATGAAGGATAGTACCTCCCATTCTGCCATCTTGCTGAGGTCATTCCCAAGTCTTTATATATATATATTTAATGTCTCAGTATAGATTTGCTTCTGAGCTTTTTAATGTCTGCAAATGTAACGGAAAAGGGGGGAGAAACTAAAAATTAGGTCAAGAAAGGGAATGAATGATGAGAAAATGCAGCTGCTGTTGGCTAAATTTTTATAATTACTATTGTAACTCTAATGTCTTTCCAATCTGTTACATTTACTGCAGTGTATGAATGCAGCGGCGGAAGTTCATTAACTAGTTGTCTATCTTTATATTCAATATATTTTCCCCTCCAAACTGGATATATTTACTATGGCTGTGGTATTGGATATTGACAATTGTGTTGTCTAAAATATAGAGTATGTATTTTCTAAAGCAGAATTCTCACATCTAGGAGACTTTTTTTAGCAACCTCTATAGAAAAGAAAAAAATTAAGATAACATTTTTTTCAAGAGTGATACATTATTTGTCAGTAAATTACAATCATTTAAGTTACTTTTTTCTTTGTCTTCTAATAGTTTTGCCTATTGAAAGATTTTGAAACAAAATTTCCTATTGTATTTTTCATTCCATGCAAATGCATATATACACAAATTAATTTATGATAGTTTTTTCAAGATATATAACTCTGGACCTAGGTAATTAACTTCAAATTTTGGTAACAAAATAAAGTGATTGATTTATCCTTGATATATTAGAAAATTAGGGAAAAAAATCAGACTATTGTATAGTATGATGGCTCTCAACTTCTCTCTGAGGATACAATAGATATTTTCATTGATTTGGATGGTTTTCCACTTTATTTTTAGCATGTCTTTATAATGTCTTGAATTGACATTAGTTACAGGGCCTTAAAACACCCACCTGATTTAGAGTTTATAGCATAGTTCAATACATGTCTTCATATTGTCCTCTTATATCATTATTGAAGTATATGTAATATGAAGTATGAGGTGAGAAGAAAACAGGTTTATTTTATCTAAGTAATTTTCTAGTGACTCACCTGCTGCTCCCCTCAGCAGTGTATTTCAGTAGATCTGCCTGTTCTGCTCCTCACTCTGTCTCTGGTGAATCCTCTCACTACCACCCCCTCACACCTCTGGTCTACTCCCCAGCTCTTGTATGCATAGATAAATAAATCTTTAAAAATTCCCCTTATCATAAGATACATGATTATATTCAAAAGCCATAACCTAATATTTCAAGTAACAAAAGCTGGTGAAACTTTGACCTATTGTGCTATTCTAAATGGAGCAAAACTACTCACCCTAGATAATGGGAATCAACTAATTTTCCTTCCAAATTACATGTCCGTCAATTCACAAATTGAATGGATGGATAGATAGATAGATAAAATAAAAAACATATGTGTTATATATATGGCCACTTTTCCTGATAATACACTTATTAAGAGATTTCCACCTAAAAACTGATTCTGATAGACATCCTAGATTTTGGCCATTTTTATTTATTTAGTCAACAAATAATAACTGATGCCTTTTGTAGGAAGGTGTGAGCCATTAAGTTCCATTGAGTTAAAGAACCAAACAAAAATCTTTGTCCTCATAGCTCATTTTTGTGGTGGTAGACAGTGATACAGTTAATAAAAAAATATATATATATAAATAATAGCAGATACTGTTAAATACTGTTAAGTAGTAAAACAGAATAATTGTATTTAAAAGCTGATTAGAAGAAGTGTAAATGACTCCTTAATCTAGGATGATCCAGGAAGTCATTTCTTTATAGAAAGCCTGAAGCTGGGATATAAAAGGTAAGAAGCATTTTCCAAGAAAAAAAAATAACAAGTGCAAAAGCCCTGAGACATGAATTAATAAGGTGAATTTGAAATAGCTAATATATTGTATTAATGAGATGATATGTTGCCACTTTTATTGAGTTCTAAAATAGTAAATTTCAAAGTAATTTCTAATATAGTAAATTTTAATAAAAGACATAGTTGTATTTTCAGAAGCAATTTATGAGAAACTGTTTCACGTATCTTGACTCTTGTTATACGCTACCAAAATGTTTGTAAGGTTCATTCAGGGTAGACAAAAATATTCCTTTAGGGAGGAGAGAGGCTATGACAGTGGGACTCAGACTGCACTGGGGAAGGCAGTAGAAGAATTTAACCTTCAAAGAACCTTCTGAAAGGCTGCTACCAGACAATCAAGTAAAAGTAGAATAAATAAGTAGTGCTTTGGTTTCCTTCTGAGAATTGTTTAAATACTGATCACCGGTAGAATAAGGACAGCTTGGCAAGGGCATAGAGAGTTATGCAGTATGTGGTAGAAAATAGAGAAGGAAATGCCTGGGTTATGTAGGGTCTGATAAAAGTTCTGAATTCCTAGGTAAAGCATAGGTGAGATCAAAATTCCTGTGGCTGCTGTGTAAAAAAATGGACATGTGGACCATGACTGAAAGCTTGAATTTTATTAAGAGGTTGATGCAGTAGTTCCCATGATTAATGTTGGCATATGGTGAACAGAGAAGGTCCTTTGCTCATAACTTACAACCCACCCTGCTGTTGCTAAGAGAAAGAGGCTAGCATGTAGGTGGAAAAAAAAGGGTATTCAAGTACAACACCTGCATAATCTGTCGGAAAGTCATGAACATATAAGTCATCACCAAACGTGAATAAAAACAAATAAAAGCTTCAGGATTTATTAAAACAACAAGGGAAATATACATCATTGTGATAGCTAATCTCTGCATATATATTTATTATTTATATATAAAAATACACGCACACACATACACGATAAGTTGCTGGATGTCAGTTCATGAATAAGTACTACAAATAAAACTTTGAATAAAGGTATTAATTTTGACAAGTATGAAAAATCCATTCACAATATCTAGAAAAGCAACAGCCTGCCAATAAATGGGCCAAAGATAAAGCCTGAAAATTTATTTAAGAGGCAAAAATGACTAATTATAGGGAACAATGGTTTAACTTTATTAGTAATAAAGAAAAAAAAACATTAAAATCAGTGAATTATTTGTATTAAATATATTAAATAACTAAATTTTAATGGCAGCTTTTTGTAAGGGCAGTATCTGCCTGTCCTGCAAATACAAGTTAATGTTGATGCTATGTTAATGGATGACAATGTGAAACATTTAGCAAGAGTTAGAAAAAGTTCATATGATTTCTCTTTGATAGAATGATTTATTAACCGTTCTTAGGGAAATCTTCAGTAGAGAATAAAGGTATACAAGGCAAATACTAAAATCTTAGAAATTTGACTAAAAGATGTAGAATTAAGGATCTCAATTTTATATGTATTAAAATATGTTAAATTTGCTAAACTACCAACAATATGTGGGAGATTGTAAAAAAAAGTGTTATTTAAGTTTAAATAAGGATACAAACTTTGAAAACACTAGTGTACTAATTAGGTAGCTTAAATAGTGTGACTCTCATTTACCTTATTTCTGAAATGACAATATTATACCTAATGTTTTTGGAACTGTCAGTACTCTTTATTAAACAATGTAGCAGTCATAGATATGGTGTGGTTAAATATATATGCTTTAATAATGTAATCATACTATTAATATAATAATGTGTGTTATAATTTTCAGAAATAATTAATATAAAGGAAATTATAAATGCCATGGAAATAAAGGCATGCGATACATATGATGAATCTGTTTTGAAAAAACAGATATATATGTAGACTCCAAAATATTAAAAATGAATGGCAACAGGTATTTGGAAAAGTGAGTTATATGTTATACTTTTAATTTCATCAGGTTGATTAATACATCTCTGATGTTCATATATCAATATTAAGAAAACTTGGGGGCCTCCGTGATTGCGCAGGGACTAAGTCTCAGCACTATCAAGCTATCACCAGCCACTGCAGCATGAATTTGATCCTGGCCAGGGAGTTAACCCAGATAGCACAGCAGACCTCTCCTGTCTCACCCGCTGCTCCCCTCAGCAGTGTATTTCAGTAGATCCGCCTGTTCTCCTCCCCACTCTCTCTGGTGAAACCTCTCACCCCCCCATGCCTCTGGCCTACACCCCAGTTCTTGTATACATAAATAAATAAAAAATAATCTTTTTTAAAAATAAAACTAATAGGAAATTTTATAAATCAAATACTATTAATGCCTTTAAATAAACATTGAAGTTATTTATGCAGATTAAGTGAGATAATGAATGTGAATTTTTGCTGGGTATAGAAGTGTTTAGTAAATAGCACTACTCAGAACTATATCATACAGCTGTAAAGTAACAAATGGACTGAGTTTCTATGAGTTGCTTTCAAGATTGCTCAAGCACAGACTGAATCTGGAAATCTAGGCAAAGGAAAGTTTTATCCTGCGCAGACTAATCTTCTAATTAGGATATAAGTAACACAATTTATACAACTCAGTGAACATTAGCTCTCAGTATTTCCCAAAGTGATTGTAATTTGTCATTTACAAGGGAAACACATCTGATATAACCTCACATTTTAACTTTTGACTAAAGAATACTACAGAAGAGAAAAATCATTTGAGACTCTCATAAACATTTTAATGTAGAATAGAAAAAAGGCAAAAGCTGGTCTTAAATCTGTCCTCCAGAGAAATTTTTCAATATTAATTTCTACTTAATTTTCTAAATTGTCTTTAATTTTGCTAGAGTTTTACTGTTTCGGAAATGAGAAAATATATTAATTATTTAAAATTTCATGAATCAGATAATTGCATTTAGTTTAAAAGACATGCTTATTAATATTTTAACTTAGTCAGCAGAGTTTAAATGATTGCACTTAAGAAACAGAAACCATGTATAAGCAGTTGAATAAAAATACACTTTGTAAAATATCTATCTGTTTTATAGATAAAGGAAAACAAGAGTACCGAAACACTTATTGATACAGAGAAAGCTGTTTAAGCAACATGTTCTTTTTTAAAAATGTACACTGGAATAATATTTGGAGTACTGCCATTTCAACCAGTACTGACAAATTCATTAAAAGTAAAAACAGGGGCCTCCTCGGTGACTCAGCGGTTAAACTGCAGCGGCAACTGAGTTCGACACCCCGCCAGGGAGAGTCCCACATGGTGCGGCAGACCTCTCCTGCCTCACCCGCTGCCCACCTCAGCAGTGTATTTACATCGACCTGCCTGTACTGCTCCCCACTCTGTCGCTGGTGAACCTTCTCTTCGCCCCATGCCTCTGGCCTGTACCCCATCTTCTGTGCATAAATAAATCTTAAAAAAAAAGTAAAAACAAAAATTTCCTTTGCTCTTGCTACCCAAACCATATCTATCTTAATCATCTTGTCTGCTAAATAAAATTTGGTGAGTTCAGTTAAGGGGGAGGGAAGTTATAATAAAAAAAAAATTATCAAACAGCTTAGTTTAGAGCACTTGATTGATACTAAAAGAAGAGCAATTCCTTTGGATAGTTGGTCTATTCTTTACAAATTTAAAAATAATAATTATTGAATATACCACTACATATCCTTCTGAAAAATACTCATTTTTATTTATTCATAGAAGAACTGGGGTGTAGGCCAGAGCTGAAGGGTATGGGAGGAATGAAAGAATTCACAAGAGAGAGTGGGGAGCAGAACAGGTGGATCTACTGAAATACACTGCTGAGGGGAGCAGCGGGCAAGACAGAGGTCTACTGCACCATAGATGAGTTAGCTCCTTGGCTGGGGCTTGAATTCAGGCTACAGCAGTAATAGCTCAGAGACTTAACCCTGATGCCACCAGGGTGGCCCTATCCAATTTTTTTAAAATTGTTTTTTATTGAGGTCATGTTTATGTTCAGTACCATGTCTGATTCAGAGATACAGGCTCACATCTCTTAAGATGTATATCAGATCACACCCACCACCAGGGCACTCACAGCCTTCCACCATGGTCTTTTGGGTCCCTTCCACCCTTTGCTACTCACCCCCTCCCCCCATTCTCAATTGTACATTCAGATTTCTTGGGTTTGTTTTAGTTAGGTTTTGTCTCACCTTTTGCTTTGTCTTTTTATATTCCAAATACGAGTGAAATCATTTGACATGTAATGACATATATTGAATCTCATGTGTAAAGTTAAGATTTGGCTGGAATAATTTGCATAAAGCAAATCTTTATGTAC
Organism: Scalopus aquaticus; assembly: GCA_004024925.1. NCBI lineage: Eukaryota > Metazoa > Chordata > Mammalia > Eulipotyphla > Talpidae > Scalopus > Scalopus aquaticus. The sequence continues at coordinate 80,658 of PVIJ01004600.1, forward strand.
AGAGTCAGCTTAAGATAAAACTATAGATCTAAATCTTTACAGGTGTTTGTCTCTTTTTCCCTTTTATTGTATGCATAAATGTTTTATAACCAGAGCAAATTCAATTAGAAATTAAATTTATTGATTGCCTGGCAATGCTTTGTTGCTTACAAAGATAGAAAATTACAGTTTGCAGCTGAAAATTAAGGAAGTGATGGTTCCTTGCGTTTCTCTAAAAGCTTAATACCCTTTTAACAAAACATGCTTCTCTAAACCCAAAGTCAAGGTTTCAGTTTCCTTCAGAAACCTTGACTGATAATCAGAATCATAAAACATTTTAGCAATGTTAACTATACATCTCATTTGCTCTTCATGCATATATACTGACATGTATACAGTTATCTAATTTTTTTAAATCTATTTTCTGTTAGAAGAAAGCATACTAATTACTATACCATAAACTTGATATGAGCTGGATCTCTGGATATGATTAATCCCTGTTACAGAGTAGAGTTTATGATTGTCATTTGTATCATATCTCGCCCCAATCATTAATCTGGTTAATGCACACTAATTATATTCCTTATTAGATAACATATGCATTACATAACTTTCTAATGTATATTGATCTGTATATTAAATACTGTTAGATTTTAACTTCTTTAGGTTTATAAAAATATTTATTTCAAAACTTTAACAATTCCTTCAACCGAGTGACTCACTATTCCAACTCCATTAGGCTATGACAATCTCATTTGGGAAATATTATAAGCAATGAAAATCTATACTTTTATCTAAATAGGTAAAAATTATCTGAACTATATTCTACAGATAGTTTGTGGTAACTTAAATATAATGTATGAAAAGGAAAATATTCTGAAAACAACTTTGAAGAATGCTGCAAGAGAAAATTGTAGTAAATGTCCATTATAGGGAAATAAATTTTCAAAAATTAATAGAAATAATTTTGGTAAGGCTTTTTTATTACTTGGGATATAATATAGATAATAGATGAAATGTTTGCTTTCTCAAGGATTGGAAATACTAATTGGATACTCTTATAGTTTTAGAATTTTATATCAATGTAAAAAATGGCAAGTCACTTTTTCAGAATTGCTGCAATCATTGACCATTATTATTTACTGTAAATTAATTTTACAAATTTTATTTAGGTTTCTATAGCTTTCCAGGTTCTATGGATAAGTGTATGCAATGAGCAAAAATAGACGAGTGCCTGGCAGCTCTCCTAGAGCTTAGATTCTTTTAACGAAGACAGACATCAATTATATAACCACAACAACACACTCACAATTAAAATTGAATTAAGAGACCTAAGAAAGGGAAATATTCTTTGAGTGTCTGTAAAAAAAGCAAAAATAACCTATCCAGGGAAGTATCAGAGAAGATAAATTCTTTCTGAGAGGTGAAATATGAACTCTTAGAATAGAATATGGACAAAGATAATTTCATGCAGATAGAGGAGGAAGTAAAAAATATCATATAGAGGAAATGAGATATATATTAAGGACAGAAAGAAAGCTGAGATGATGGCAATTGAACAGGGAAAACTAATAGGGATGTTGAGGTAAGACCAAGAGTAAGCAATGGATAATTTAGCAGGACAAAATAAGTTACGCTGCCTTTCAGATAAAAACTGAAGGACACTGATAGATGTTAATTTTATTACATGATTACACTGACTACATTAAAAATAAAAGTAGACTCAAGCTATCAAGTGCAGAATAGACTCGAGTCAGATTGGTTGGGGGTCATTTTAATGATCCAAGTGAGACATAGTGATACTGTAGACCATGAGGGTATAAGTATAGATGACATATGAATTGAGTGAAATTATAAAGTAAAATCATAGATTGCCACAGATTAGACATAGGAGGTAAGGAAGATGGAGGAGTCAAGAATGGAGTAAAGCTAAGTGTTTGACTTGAAAAGTTTGATAGTTACCAGCATCACTCTTTGAGACAGGATATCCTGTATGTGGGGCTGACCATAGGTGATAGTGTGTTTGTGTCTTACAGAACATGTTTTCAAGTTTTAGGTATTTGATTATATTATTTTACTTGTCTATGAGGTGAAGTAGATTAAGCAGAGAGGTGTGAGTCTGGATCTCAGTTCTTGTCTGGGACTATAAAGTAACAGTAATTATACAATTGTAACTGTCTGCATGGGTGTAGAAGAGACTGCCTTGTCCATTAGTTCTTAAATATAGATTGCTGTCAGCTAAACAAGCAATGAATTATAAGGAAACCAGGTGATAAAAACAAAGTGCAAAGCAGACATAGATGGAATTGGCAGATAGCTAAAAAAAAATCTAGGAGAGTGTAATGTGGACACTGAAAATAGGTGGTGCTTCAAGTTAGGAAAGCTTAATAATCCGAGTCTGAGTCTAATAGGGAAATGAATAAGTTGAGGATTGAGGGATGAAGTTTGAAACAACGTCAGTGGTTTAATATCAGGCTAATAATAAGTGCTGAATTTAGGGAAATCTGTTTCAATGCCTTGCTGCCATATATGCAATATCATCTGATGTTAGATTAAAATGAACGTTAGAAAGCAGTGGAAAAGGTATTATAATTTTAAGGGAAAATAATTATGAAGTGAGAGAATAAGATATCAAATAAAAAAACAAATGAGATCAATTAAAAATGTACAACATAAAAAGATACAAATTAATTACAGGTAACTTTCAGATAATGCAATAATCACTAAGAAGACAAAATCCGTAACAGGCAAAACTATTTCATCATAGAGAATGGGAAAGACAGAAGGAGAGAGGAAGGGAGAAAAGGTGAGGGGAGTGGCTAGAGGGAAGGAGGAGAGGAATAGAGAGCCTAGGAAGCAATTGCTCCATAGGAGAAGAGACAGTAATGGACTACCAGTGGAAGGCCTTCCGAAAACTAAGGGAATGGATTCTACAGAAAGCTAATAAAATATTAGGAATACCCATCTTAAGAAAAATACTTAAATATCGGATATTAAATGAGAAAAAAAAACACAAGAGGATAGCAAAACAAGCACTACCAAAACTGTGTGCAAAATATAAAGCAAATGACAAACAGTCCTGATTTGAAGAAATCACTGAATGAAAGAAAATAATTTGACCTCTACACCAGAAATATTCACATTTTAGTGGCAAAGTGTTGGTGATTTAAAAACCAGAAACAAGGAAGTATAGTTATAGTCTAAACATGGTTCCCTTGGGTTTGTAGCAAAGGGTTGTTATATCGTAAAACAAATCTTTTCAAAGCTTCCCTTCTACTTGCAAACAGCATGGAGAAGTGAATACTATTAAGTTATAAGGAAAGAAAGGTAAACATAAGCTTAATAAGAGAAGAGGTGGGAATGTTTGACTAGAAAATTATAAGCGATATAAATACTCAAATAATAAATCAAGGGGCGACAATGTGACATCTGCTTGAACAGAGAGAGACTGAAGTATAGTATAATCCTAAGAGTCAAGCAAAACATGAAAACTATAACTAAAAAATATAGGGTTTTCTACCTTAACATGAGTGTGGGGGGGAGAGGGGAAGCAAACATGATTCTTTCAGATTGCACTCTAAAAATAAGGTATGTGAGGGAAAAATAGGGAAATGGGAAATCAAAATGATGTAACTTTCTAATTTGAACGAAAAGAATGATGATCATATTTAGGGAGATAAGCCAGGTTGGAGGCTTTCTAGGAGATATTTGAAAGATACAAATCAAATATGATGAGTAGGTAAAGAGTTGGAAGATATTGGACACAAGGATTATAACCTGTGAGGATTTAAGTAAAGTGGGAGAGGCCCTCATATAGGCATTGGAATTTTCTTAAAATAGAGCTGAAAAGGATTCTTGCCTATGTAGTGGAGTATGGAGTCTTTTTTTTTTTTTCCCCTCACGACCTGCTGTTATAGTTCTGTTTCTACTATTATGCCTCCCTTTTCCTAGGAGGAAAAAGTATGAAGTCCCCTTTTAATGCTGAGTGTTACTCTCTATGTATATGCAGTGTATGTGCCAGTGGCATAAAGGCCAACAGGTTATTACAGATGCACATGTTGTAACAGAACAGATTCTAATACTGTTGATATTTTGGGAGGAGGCAGAAATGAGATTTAGGGTATTGTATGTTACATCTAATGCCATACATTTTAGCAGGAAGTGAATAGATATAATCTAAAATACCAATAGGTTATATTAATAAACATATTTAAATTTTAAATGAAACTGAACCAGGAGGATGAGTAGTTCTCCCTAGGCATTGTAGGCATTGGCATAGTCTTAAAGCTGCTGTATTTCATCTTTTAGTTTTTTATTTTAATCGTATTGCCCTAGTTTGATTAAGAATCAATAAAACATTTTTAAAAATGAGTATTACTTTGTCAAGCAAAAATGCCCTTAATCGCAAACGCTAAAATCCCCTATTTGTTTTTGCTCTTGGCTTACTACTTGAACAAATTGGTTATTCTAAGTATTTTAATTAAAATTTTACTATGAGTTAGAGAATGCATTGGTTAGGAATCATCTGTGCCAAAGTATTTTCTGACTGCTTTCATCTCCATCTTCAATGAGCCTGAGTTGTGGCAGAGCAATTTATTAGCCTGAAGGAGAAAGCCTTGGCTTAACCAATCCCACATTTATCAGTGACTCTTGAGTAAGGCACTTAACATCTTTTAACTTTGCCTATAAAATGAAGTAACTACTTTCAAGTCGTATTGGGAATATACAATTATATATAAATTTAAAGCACCTGGCTATGGTAAGAGATGAATACATGCTAATTATCTTCATTTAAATAATTTAAAATAAATTTTAATTATGTTCAGAAACTCTAAAGCAAATTTAAAATTGCTTTAGGCCTCTTAATATGGCAAAATCATACTTAGTAAACATTCTGATGCACAATTGCCCTGGGGCAAATAGAGATTTAAGACAATTTAACACTCTGGTTCCCTTTTATAATTGTTCTGCATTTACCTCTTGCAGTCTAAGTAGCTTATGTATTTCCTGCTCAGGGTTCTAAGAAATCATGGTGCATTTTTCCTTCCAGTATTGTCCACGTGAAAGTAGACAAGGCAGTGGAGAGTGAATATGCCTCTTTAATTATAGTTCGTCAGCTCCATATTCACTACTCAATAAAGGGAGGCTGAGTTTGGAAGTTAAAAAAAATACAAAAAAAAAGCAGGACTTCTAATTTTTTAATGTTTCCTTTTTTATAATTTTGGCCTTAGCTAGAGAAAAGGGCATGTATTTTGGGAGCATCATACTTCTTCCTGTCCCACAGTTAATGAGGCACATGAAGCATTGACTGGGGCTTGATCATGCATACAGAACAGGCAGCCAAGAGCAGGCACATTCTTCTCTTGCAATGAAACCATCTGCAGCCAATCCCAGCAGGTTTTCCTTCAGGGCTATGAGCAAAAGGCAAGAATACAGATTGTTTCTCATTCTACATCATTCTAGCGCAGCAGAGACGAGGTTCAAGAGGGAAAACTTAAATAAACATGTACAGATGTCTTTTTCCAGGTTATTTTCCAAATCTTGACTTTAAGTTGTATAATTAAGGAGATAAAATTCTCTGATGAAACTGAGTGCATTTTCATACACTAGAAAAACAGGGTCAGATGTGAAGAGATACACATCTGTCAAGTCTGGATTTTAATCATTTATTTGATAGATATTTCTGGACAAACAGACTCAGCCATGACCAGATGTAGCATGTCTCTGTTAATAATCTGAGCTAATTGAGTCTCCCTTTTGCCATTTGCCAATTATTTATGGATCCAGATTGAGAGTTTTTCCCTTTTTTTCACTAGAAGGTTAGAGAAGCATAAACCAAGGGATCAGGAAGGATAAAGAATGTCATTATGATGTTACTGCAACAGGGAGTAGGTGCCAGTGTTTTTCTGTGAGCAGTTAAACAGAAAACAATTCAATAAACTTTCCTTGGAAAGTTTCACATAGATTGTGAATGGCTTTTAAAAGTGTTTCTCCTTTTGATTAAGGGAAATGGAGGGGAGGAAGGGGAGGAAAGTATTAAATGGAACGTATTCACTGCTGGAATATAGATTTTCATTGCTCTGAGTGAGTGCTTGGTAGAGATATTCACCACATCTTATAATAATTTTCTCAGTAGGCTGTAAAAAATTAGGAAATTATGTTTCTCATAATCACGACTCTATTTATCAAGCATACTACTTAAGAATTTCATTGTTATTGATAACTAGCATATGTTATTCCTTTATAAATCTTGCCCAAAACGATGCATTCTTACTTAAGAAAGGAATCATTCAAAAGCAAATAACACTTTTAGTTATCAGCTGATTATAATCATTCAGCAATGAAAGAAGCAACTGTAGGTGACATTATAGCCTCGAAAGAAATGCAATTGAAATTTTAATACCACCCCACAGAGAGAAAAAATTAGCAACATTTTTTTCATTTAGTAAGTTCATGAAACCTAAACTAAGTAAGTCTCTGAAGGTCAAGATTACTAGAGGGGAGGTTAGAGATTCAAACACAGAATTTGCCCAGGTACCTGAGGATTATGCACCATTACTATTCAAGAATGTTAGCAGTTTTGAAAAGACAATGTTACATCTGAATGATAACCATGATCAATTTATAAATTATTGAACCATTTCCTTTCTGCTGTGAAAAAGTGAGTTTTCTCCTTGGTCTAAAATGTTTCCCTTTCGGCGATACTTGTAAAATGTGAGTACACATGTAAAGATGCTGATTTTACTTCATAGATAGTATGAAAATATTTTCGATAGTAACATGAAATTAACTTCAAAATGAGTAAAATAAAATAGGACACAATGGAATGTGCACTGCTTTGTTACTTCTTTTTTTCCAAATTTGTCTCCAGAATTGAGTTTGAGCTACTTGGGCAGAAATTTCTATGTTATTTCACCTTTAAATTTCCAGCTCCAAGCACAGTGCCCGACTTTGGTGTTTGCTTAAAAACAAGCAAACAAACAAACAAACAAAAAAAACACATTGCTTTATGGTGTAAATTGAATGTATCAGTGGTAAAATGAATGCTTGCCTCAATTTTCTTCACACTAGAGATATGAGCAATACAAAGATACAAGGAGCAGAGATTAACTACCCACCTTATTCTGAAATCTTTGCAAAACTTGAATTTATCTTTTCTTGAAGAAGCTATTCAACTTTAATTGTATTACAAAGATAAACTGAAACCTGAAGTTTTCACCCCTAAGTTCTTTTTGAAATATGTATCATTTTTACTAAGTTAACATTGACTTACAACACTGTATGTAAGTTAGAAATATAGTCCCCTACTCTTCAGTTGTATGTTACCACACCATACCCACCACCAACACACCCAGGTCTTCCAACAGTTCATTTTTCCTTCCTCCCTTTTCTTACTACCTCCTCTCTCCTTAGCCTCAGTTTGACAATCAGATTTTTAGGGTTTGTTTTTGCTTGGTGATGTTTGTTTCCTTGTCTTCTTTCTATGTATTCCACATGTAAGTGAAACCACCCAGTATCACTCTTTGACTTACTTTACTCAGCGTAATTACCTCTACTTTTATCCATTGTCACAGTGGCAAGAGTCCATCTTTTTTCTTATACTTGAGTAGTATTACACTGTAGGTGTGCATGCTGCATTTGATCTACCCATCTGTCTTTGGGCACTTAGGTTTCTTTCATACCTTGATTATTGCAAATAGTGTTACAATGAGTATTAGAGTGCATATATATCTTTGAATTAGTGTTTTAGGATTCTTCTGGTAGATATCTCAGGGTGGCTTTGCTGGGTTATATGATAGATCTATTTTTAATATTTTGAGCAGCCTCCATATTGCTTTCCACAGGGGCTGACCAGTCTACATTCCCACCGACACTGTACACAGGTTCCTTTTTCTTGACATCCTCACCAACACTTGTTTCAGAAAGGTTTTTATGTTTGCCATTCTCATTGGCGTGAGATGGCATCTCATTGTTGGTTTACATTTCCATGATGATATTTAACAGAAAAATCTCCTTGGAGCAAGGCAGAATCCCTGCAGAGCACATCATTAATATAGATAAGGTCAATGTTTTTTTCTACCTTCAATTTAGACACTGGAAACCTGTGTTTTAAAGACCTGATCATCTGTATCATCTCATTTCCTCCCTCTCCCCCCCACTTCTATTCTCCTTACTTCCTTTCACTTTCTGTATTGTTTTGTCCCATTCTTTGAGAATTTATACTTTTCTGTGGAGTTGACAAATGTTTTTGAGATAGATATTTTAAATCATACAAGAATACACTATTTTTGAGAGTGGAGATTATTTTATTCAGGCTATTTCAGTAGGGAGAGCACCTCCATATGCTCAATTGCCTAGAAGATCAGAGAGGACAGTATGGTGTTTATCCTTTAGATGTTTATAGGAAGGAGTAACAAGGTATAGGGTGGGTGATTTTACAGTTGCAATTGTTTTTATAAAATGGGAATGTGAATCAGTCAGAAAATGTTTATCTGTGCCATGGAAACTAATACTACCCAAATAACATGTGAAGACTGCTGATTCAGAACGTGTAACCTCACCATCATCTGCATTTGGCATAGGCTCATAGACAGGTGGGGTAATGATAAAGCGCTATACTAGAAAATTGAAACGCTTTGAGTAGAACCTGATTTGAGATTATTGACATGGGGAAGTTAGAGGAAACATAACTAAAAGCAGGGCAATTTATGTGACTGGTTCTGGGTGCATATTTGTTTTTCCTATTTGGTGCTAAATTGATTTTGTGTACAAAATTGAGGGAAATATGTTATCAATCAAGTTTTGGATATATGGACCTGATTATTAAAGAGATTATTGTCTGGTTTCTTGAATTTGTGGTTAGATAATCTGACTTTCTATAAATCCTACTTTGACAGGAATTTGTTTTCCTAGTCTAGCTCCTGAATAGCAGCTGGGCTGCTGGCTATAGGTTATTGGTCACATATTTGATATGTGGCCTAATCATTGACAATTTCATATATTGGGTCTCTCAGTGTCTAGCTAGTTTCAGTATGGGGGAATAAACAATTCAAGCAATCACAGATAAGATTAAGAATGGGAATTTAGAGGACCTGTCTCTGTTTTACCTTATAGGTAAAGAAGGGGATTATCTGAGTCATATAGAGAAAGGTGTTTTTGTTTGTTTGTTTGTTTTGCATTTTAAGTCATGTCACATAATACCATAGTTTGGGAGATTTCAAAAAACAAAAGTGGGGGATTAACCATCACTGTTTACTATGGGTACATGATTTTAGTAAAGTTCATCATTGTTTAGGGCAGAGTCTTTCTAGACAAATAGGATAAAATGAAATTAGGAACTACCATAAAACAAGATGGTCTTTTAAAAATCTTATATTTGACAAAGAAGAAACTCTGAAAAATGAGGAGTGATAACTATAATCATCACAAAGGGGTGTGTGGTTATAAGCAAGATAACATTTTTAATAACTGCTTAAAAGCTCTCCTTACCTTGTTAGTGCATAAAGGAAGATGAGAAAAGTTGATAATGTAGAAAGATATATTGTAACAAACCTCAGAAATATGATTTCTGGTGCAAGACTTGACCTTGCCCAAGGACTGGACGAGTCATTGAAACAGATCAGAATGTTAAACAGAGATACTGTAAGCAAAATTTCCAAAATGATGAATTTATTCAAAAGTAATTCAGTCGCAACTTTGTACCTCCAGATCATATTTCACTGTAAATCTCTAGTATTTACCAAGATATTTTACTTTTTATATATTAGATTCAGTATACTTAGAAATACGGTGAAATAACACTAAACCGCAAGAAAGATTGCTGTGAGTAGCAAGTAACTAATATGTAAGTATCACTATGAGCAGTTATAGAGCAATAAAAGAAATACTATTTCTATTTTTTAAATTTTCTCAGCAGTGTAGGGGAAAAAATGTTTCTGGGGAAATCTGCAGTTTTTCTGAGCATACCCCTCTAGGGATCATATAATTATGATAATATGGGGCCCCTCTTCTTTCATTATCTTTGAGAAGTTATAGTACTCTAAATTGTACAGAAATGATAGTGTTGTACACCAATGTTCTATATATAGACATTGAAATAAATGCTGTCAGCTGGAGATTCAATTGACTTTCCTGATGCAATGTGGAAAAAGCCAGAGGTTTCTTCTTAAAATATTCTTAATCTATAAATATGTCTTTTATTTGGATTCTTCTTTAAACTGTCACGTTACTAATTCTCTCACTAAAAGGTTAATTTTAGTAGATGTTCATTTCATGTCTGTGTGGATGAAAAGATTAAACTGTCAAAAGATAATTTCAAAGAAGTTATTTTCAAAATTAAATGTACTCATATTTCAATAAAAACATCTTAAATTTGGAATGAATGGACTTTCCAATATTCACTCATATAAATTAAATGATAAAGTTAAGGTCAGTTATATTTCTTTTTCCTATCTTTAAATTTGGTATGATTTTTGAAAAGTAAACTGCCTGCACTTCTGTGTGTATGTATATTTTTCCCCTCTGGTCAATTTGATGGATATATTGAGTTTTTAATCTACTTAGGTATAAGGTAGTTTATTTTAAAGTTTTTCACTGAAGAATATTTGTCTAATTATAAATATCAGTAATAAACAAATATACTTTAACTCCATATAAATGAGGAATTTATTGCAAATTTATTCTTTCTCGAACAATTACTGGATTTGTATATAAAAAATAAAATTTTGGGCTTAATTACCAACATTTTAATTACATAGTCTTTTTTAACAGTGTGTTTAGTTTCCAGCTTTGACAATTATGTAATTACTTTCAATATTTATACTGCCATTTCTATTATATAATAGTTTAATCTTGCTTAAATCCATTAATTTGACATCTAGGTAGCTAGAAAGTATATTCAAGTGCATTTTTCAAAGAAGAATACTTGAGTCGCATACGTTTGAAAAACTTCCATACTGATTTTCATAGTGCCTGTATACCAACACATTTTCCCACCAACAGCGTGGGTAGGGTTTTCTTTTCTCAACTTCTTTGCCAGCACTTGATGTTTCTTGTCTTATTGATAATTATTCTGACAAATATGAGGTGATCTCTCAATGTGGCTTTGATTTGCATTTCCCTGATAATAGAGATATTGAACATTTTTCATGTGCTTGCTAGTCATCTGTAGTCTAATTTGGAAAAAAAAATGTACATACAGTTCCTATGTTACTCTTTTTTCCATCACCATCCTTGGTACGCCTTTGATCCTTTCTCCCTTCCCCTTAGACATCTCACTTTGTTTTTTAGCATTGACTAGCTTTTAATAGATATTTTGCTACTTTTGCAATCTGGGTCCCAGGGTGAATGAACCTTCATGCAGTCCTTTAAGAACAGACTCTGTTCTACAGCACACCTTGTGTCTTCTTGTTCAAAAGCCCAATTGGCCATTGAAGCTAGTGCTTTGGGAGGCCTGTGTCTCCAGTTGAGGTCCCCAGGTCAGAGGTTCCTGTTGCGAAGTGTGAACTCCTCAGTCCTTAGAAACTTTATATTTGTGAGCTGCCTTCCAATTTTGGGTCCCAACATTATGCATAGAACATCTTTGTGAGACCTTATCTATACCTCTCCTACACATTTTAGTGGTCTTATTTTGGTGGAACTGTTCAACTTACGCTCAGATCTTTTTTAGGGAATTATTCCATGTAAAGCTGTGTATCTTTGGTGCATCCCAGGGAGGAGGTGAGCTTAAGAACTGTCTATGCTACCATCTTGAACAAAATTGGGATTTAAAAATAAAAGCTCTCTTCCAGCACTGTAAGCTCTTTTCTAGCATTATATCTTGTGCTCTTAATAGTTAGACATTATCCTTAAGTCAAAATGTAAAACACAGTGAAAACTCAAAATACTTTAAGGTCTAGATTGTGGTTGAAAAATACAGAACACTTTTATCATCTTTTCCATTTAGATTATGAACTTATTTTTAGTTCATTGTTACCTGATGGTATCTTGAATTAATTTTCTCAATACAAATAACTGTGTCATAGAGCATCAGAAAACCTCAAAGATCTAGTGAATGTTTAGATTATCTAATCAATATGACTTTAAAATTTATTCTTGGACTGAAATACTTTATTGGTAAGTAGATGTAGAATTATGTTAGACTGAGAAACAAAAAGTTATTATTATAATGCATTTATTACAGAGTATTATAGGACATATTTTTTAAAAAGCAATGTCATGAATATATGACAATGACATAAAGATGTTTTATAGTATATTATTGTAACTTTATCAATATGTTTGCTAAAACTAATTCTGTCTGTCCCGGATGTAAGTTCCCATCCAAAGATATAATTTTCCAACCAAATTTTAAGGTTAAACAGCAAAGTCGTTTAAAGGTATTAAATATTTATGTACTTAAAATTCAAACATCCAAAACTGATAGCTTGCAGTGTTCAGAGATGTTTTTAATGCAATTAGCTATCCTATTCAATAGGTTGAGCACAGATAGAAATGGTTATTTTACAATAAAACATAGTCCAGTGCTAATAAAAAGGATTCTTTTTATATATTTCTGACTTGCATAAAATCAAAAATTATATGTTAATGATGAAAAACAAATCTGCAAAATATTTCTTTTGATTTTGATGATTTGGAAACACAAGCTTGGCGTATTTTTATCTATTTCTATGCTTACATATAGATTTTTAGACAGTTATCTTTAGTTTATAGAAAAAAAAATGATGCCAGGGACTAAGGACATGACCTTAATCAAGGAGTTTCACCACATGGTTCTCTGAAGAAGCTTGGACACTGAGAGATGACACTCTCCCTGAGTTCAGTCTGTTCACCATCTCAAAGGGATCGGAGTTGGCATTTAGCTGTATGTGGAGCAAGAATAGACAGACTGCTATGCTGCTCTTCTGTTCAACAGCCTCATCACAAAGGACAGGTTCAACTTGGTGCAGGGTTTTGTGCTTGTCAGAATAGAAACCTACAAAAACATAGACAAATGTCATCATAAAAGCAGATATAGAACCTGTAACCTTCATAGACAGGGCTTTGGAAAAAGAAGTCACAGGTTACTGCCTTTTGACATCTCCCCATAAATTGGCCATGAAAGCTGTTTCCATGGTGATTTTACATCGAACCATGACCTCTAATTCTCTTAGCTTTCCAGATTCATCTTCCCATTTAATATAACCTTCAAGATACATGTTATTCTGCATAATGTGATATTTGGTTGACAGGGTTTTATTAAACTCATTTCAATTATCCAAGTTAAAGAAATAGGGACTAAGAAATGGCATGGTTGATTTCCATTAAAAAAAAAACAAACAAACAGTGATCAATGGTTTCAGGTTTAGCTAATTCCAAATGGCTGTGAGATCTTGAGAATGTCAAGTCACCTATCTGAAATTGGGTTTCTCTTTTACAGACCAAAAATTATAAAATGTTATAAGTTAGGAATATTTTCTCAGTAATACTAATTAAGTACGTTTGTTGACTTAAATTCCTTTGAAAAATATCAACATACTTGCTGAAATACGAAAAAATAGTAATCAGACAAAAAGACATTGTCATTCAAATTAGAATTAATAGGCCATAAAATAGGATACATTGATTTAAACTGATCATCATGTGACTGAGAAAGTTGAAAGCTAATCAAATGTCATTTTAATGTGTAAGAATGTCAAAGGACAAAGCTAAAATAGGAACATAATCAAATGGAAATCAAACAACAATTAGATACTTGCATAAAAGCATGGTTTCTGACAATGTATAAGAGCTGACCCAGTGTAATTGCTGTATTAAACGTAGAATAATCTAGTTCAGAAAGTCATTTTATAGGATTTTGGAGAGTAGAGAATTGTATGTTATATTTGAAATTGAATCACAGAATTGAATTGTATGATTTATTTTATACTTTGTGATAAAATGTTCCCTTTTAAACCATTTTTCACCATTAATTACATATTTTCTGCATCAAGATCTCATAATGTTAGAGAATTTCCAGTAAAAGAAATAATTGAAATGTGAGAATTCCTTGGATATTGTTGGATAATGGGAGGGCACTGGGATCTGAAAGTGAGTGAGTACAAATAGGGTGGTTTGCACTATGCATTAGAAATTGTTCGAGAAGTTGCTTTACTCCTAAGATTGTGATACCCTATTATGTCTTCTATGTCAGGAACTGTTTTAACCCCAAAGTGAGTTTCACTCTCTATATACACGTATCAAATTAGGTGAGTTTATTTCCTTAGGTAGGCAGATTGAAAATATGATTGAGGTTACCCCAAAATGGGGTAGCCAATTACAAATGTAATACTAGCTCAAGAGCAATTCCTTTCCACTTTCTTCCTTGAATCTGATATTTAGTGGTCTTTAGGAAATCAAATGGGCTAAGGTTTCTTTTCATTTTGCTGAGAGAGATAGCATGGTAGTTCTACCCCACTTGGTGAAATGCAGGGAATTTAGTAGACCTGGGGGGAAGCCTGACCTTCTGCTTTTTCTGTCAGCTCCCAAGGTGATGCCAAAGCTGCTGAACTGTGGAGCACATTTGTGGATTACATTCTGAAAGGCAAGGATTTAGAAGCAAGAAATTACTGAGAGCATATCTTACTGCTCCTCTCCCATTGACCACACTAGAAACAGAAAAATAGTGGTATTTGCTTAAAGAGTAAACAGGCTGGACAAAATTTATAGTTTTTTTTCAGATTCTAGGTGAAGAATCAGCAGAGATTCTCAAGTCTCAAAGAGGAATATTAACTTTTCTAGCTTTCAGAAAAGTAAATGTAACTTTGATTTTCATGGAATTCAGTGCTAAACATTAATAAAGACAACAGCCATCATAATATGCAGTGTGTGACTAGAGGGCAAAGAGGATTGGTATACCAGGATGGTTGAATTCTGAGACCTGTCTGCTGAGAGTACATGATGTAGCCTTTTCTCAGTAGCAGTTTGCTTATTGTATGTGTGCTCCTAAAATTCAAACAGAAAAGGTCATAAATATAATCTGATAATGTTTCCCTACTAGTACATGTAATATTTGCAATGCAAAGACAGGTTTTTCCTCTAAGTCTATGTAGTGGCAGCCCATGGCAGACAACAGGGTGAAAGTTGGGGCATGTGAAAAGTTTATCAGGTGTGGCAACCTCTGTTGAAGGTACACTTAGAAGACTCATCATCGAGAAAAAACTATTAGAGCACAGTAATGTTGCACAGTAATCTGACCCTCCCCATGTCCTCAGCATCCAACTTTCATTTCCAAATGGAATGAGTTTGAAAGAAAGAAAAAACAATACATCATAATACCACTTCCTGAGTTATATTGAGTCTATATTGATGCTACCAAATTTAGCTTTTTATGATAACTTAAACTAATATGGTATTTTTTTTCAAAATTAAATAGAAGCATTTAATGTGGCATATGCAAACAATGGCAGTTGGCAGAACGATTATTACCAGTACTGTGCTGTAAGGGACACACTTTGTGATATGTTATATCATAGGAAGTGATTCTTCTCTATGACACCCACCTCACAAAGTACCATCTCTCAGATCACCCCACTGTGTATAGACTGTAGGTTGAAGGAACAGCAGAACATAGAAATATCACAGACGTCTCCAAAAAATACATATTTTCCAATAATTCACTTCTTATGCATTCGTATGAAATTTGAATGGTTCAGATACTAAATACAAATTATTTATTTTTTGAATAGTTAGAATTATAGTAAAATCTTACACCAACATTTATTTTTTTTAGTAATTGTCGATATTAATGTTCCTGTGACAATGACTTCTTAAATACAAACAAATCATAAGAACAGCAATAGGTAAGGCTTCAAGTTATGTAGTTCTTAAGCTCATTAAAAAGTAAGTTTATTTGGTTATAGAATAAATTATTTCTTGTATTTTTTCACAGAAACAATTAAAAAATGTTGTTTTGGATATTTGGGTTGCAACAAAAATATTCCACACTAAATTCAAAATATATGTAATACAAGTCTGCCATCTACTGACTGAGACTGTGATATTATGATCTAAAACAGGGTAAAAGAGAATCAGAAAAACAACTCAAGCTGTCTAAAATAGTGGATTAGTGTCCTAGTGAAAGATTATTTTAAGTTAGTATGAGTAACGTGAAAATACTGTTGCAATCATTAGCAATGCACTAAATAATTTCTGAGAAAATGTGATACCTACTGAGAATAATTTCTCCACTGTCTGATAATCTGCAAAGTGGTTTATAAAATCTTAAATTCATATAAAGCTAATGGTTACTGCTCTGAAAAAAAGCTAGACAAAATGATACTGGAAAACATGGAACTTTGAATATAAATGAGTAAGTGGGAATTGGATCATTATTTAAAAATGAAAAATTGAAGAATCTTAGTACTTATGTTAGAAGAACATAACTTTATTCCATGTATTACCACTTTATGAAATCTGACATATTGATGTATTACATGAAACTGACTATGTAGTCAGTCTCATAAATAAGTGACATATATTTCAACATTAAGCACATTCCAAAATAAAATAACCAATATGCGTACAGGAGAAATTTTGTCCCTTAAAAACAGGAAGTCAATTTTGCCACTCACTGACCTTACATAGAATGCAGGATTAGCTCTTAGGAGAACAAGAAGATAAAGATAGAGTAGAATATGTTGCTCTGAACAATATAGTACTGTGCAATTTGTAAAACTTTTATAGTAAAATTAATGCTAAATAGAAATCCATCAGAACCTTGTGAAATTAATTAGCAATTGATTTAAAGGAGCAATAAATGCACACTCACTATTATGATTCTGAAGAGTATTCTTTAGGGGCTCAGTATGAAATATAAGTTAACAGATCCCATTGAAAACAGCTAACTCCATAGTTTTTTAGTCTCTAATTTGAAATGCATAATGTTAACATCGGGAAAACACCTAAGTAAAACAGGACCTAATGCTCTTTCAGTTCACTGTAACATGGATTTATTGTGTAATTTGTCATAAAACAGATTAGGGACAAATGTGGCTAAGTTAGCAGGCTTAACTGATTACACCAAATAAAAATAGTAAGTATATTGTTAAAGCATGTAAGAATTAAGAGGTATGTTTACTTTTAAATTACAATAAAGGAAAGTCAATAATAGAGTTTTATACCATAGGAGTCTGAGTTTAGATTTTTGAGGAATATTTTATCTCCACAGTCTATTTTTTCCTATTATTTGAAAATATGAACTTTACATTTTTTCAAAGCTACTTTGGAGAATAGGAAATAGATGAGTTCTTGGAGACAAGGCAATTTTCATAGATATTTAAAATATATATTTTTAAATTTATTCATGCATACAAGTTGGGTTGTATACCAGTGGTGTGAGGGGGTGAGAGGATTCACCAGAGACAGTGTGAGAAGCAGAATAAGCAGATTGACTGAAGTACACTGCTGAGGGGAGCAGCAGGCAAGACAGTAGAGGTCTGCTGGGCCATGTGTGGATCTCCCTGGCCAGTTATGGAACTCATGCTGGAGTGGCTTTGGATAGCTTCATAGTGCTGCGCTTAACCCGTTGCGCTACCAGGGAGGCCCTAAAATATATATTTTGATGATGTACCAAATAGTGTTTCATGCAAATTTGTTATAAATTAGAACAGAACTAAGTGTATTTATATGGCTCATACTTTATATGCTCATTTTATAAAAAATAATTTTGCATTTTTTTATTTAGTTGCAAAAGTTGTAATTCTCACAAAACTGGAAGCTAATTTTAGGTAAAATGTAGATTAAATACCTTGAGTTAGTGATTTTATTTTTATTTTCAGATAAAGCCACAAGTTATTGGATATCAAAGAATCCTTTATCTAAATCATATTTTATGATGAAATACTTTGAAAAGAATTCAATGTGTAGTTGCATTGCTCATAAACTTGTACAGTGCAATTAAATTATGGACAGATTTTAGTTAGTTATTAAAAGGAATAATCAGCCATCAGTTAAAAAATTAAATATAAAAGTCATTCCACTTATTTTTATAATCTTAATAACCAAATCTATTAACAAATACAGTAGTTGCACACTTATAGTGAATGTTAAAACCAATGATAGTCTTCATTTGATGGCTTAATATCCTGATTAGGCAATGAGAGTGCAATATAGATATTATTGGTTTGAAACACATGAGCATTTTACTAATTATATTTAAAGTGTGTGATTTCAATGTAGTTATTCAGTAATATTTTTCTGAACATATATTTTGTTCAAATTCTGTGGTATAATCTATAGGGAAAACAAAACTCAGTTTAAAACTAGCCTGAAATTTTGTTGCAAAGATAAAACATGAGTGATTTTACAATTAAACATATAATTTTCTATTTTCAAGAAGAGCAGATTTAGAATCTTCATGGAAGTAAGTTGCAAGCTAGATATTCAGAAAAAAATTAAAACCTCAAGCCCTATTCAGATGTTGTTCTTTCCATTCTGTGACTGTTTAGAGCTGATCAAAATTAAAAACATTCAGATATTAATCTTATTATTCTAATGTTTTTCTAAGAGAATTAGGTATTTTAACATGAATGATTATCTTGCGTTTTAGGAAATGTAAATAGAGAGAGTAGTTATGGAAGGTAATTAAGCCTAGTTCTAACATGTAAAACCCAAGGTGGACCCTCACAAACAGTAGAATAAATTAAGAATGTGTATCTATTTCACTTAAAAGGAAGTGTGGAGATAGACATTTTAGGTCTGGTGTGCCCATTCAAGGATTCTCTCATGGTCCAAGACTATCCTTTTTTTGTTTTTATTATTGAGGTCACATTGTTTTCTAACACCATATATATAACCTCATTCTTTTAAGCTTTCATCGTCCTGGCTACAAGGTGGCTCTCCTACAGCATCACATTCCCAAGGAAGGGCTGTACAACTTATTGCAAACAGTTGACTTTCAACATAAAAACTTGCTCGCAAATCCGTGCTTACAATTTAATGGCCAAAAATATTTTACAAGCTGTACCTTAGTGAAAGTATTAATTTTCCATACTCTGCAGTAAAGAAAAATAACTGAAAGGTACTTTGGTTTCTGTGATAAATGATAAATGAACCAAACTTAAGTGTGTGTTACACAATGCAAATACTCAAAGTGGATTGAAAAATATGCAGGTCTCATTTATTTCCAAAAGCATACAAATGTTCCAAAATCTTCTCTGAAAAACTATTGTATAAAAAGGTCATGTGCTGGGATATAGACTGTTCTCACACATGCTCTATTTAAAAATCATCTTTACTTTTATATATAGTCTTCGATTGCATTATCCTGCACATTTCCAGAGAAAAATCTCAATGGAAGTCATCAGCTTTAAAATGTTTTGAATCTCTGTGTATTAGATAAATATATATGTAAAGATAAAATATTGAAGGACTGATGCCTTATGCGGTGATTCCTGAAATCACCGCATATATCAAAATGTTTTTTTTTTTAAAGATTTATTTATTTATACATACAAGCTGGAGTGGGTACAGGCCAGAGGTGTGAGGCGGCGAGAGGGCTCACCAGAGACAGAGCGGGGAGCAGAACAGGCAGATCAGAAATACACTGCTAAGGGGAGCAGCGGGCGAGGCAGGAGAGGTCTGCCGCACCATGTGGGATTCTCCCTGGCCAGGCGTCGAACTCTCATGGCGGCTAACGACAGCTCCACAGCACAGTGCTCAACCGCTGCGCCACCAGGGAGGCCCCAAAATGGTTTTGATATATGGACAGGGCCCATATATTCTGAGTGATTTTATTATTGCTTGTCCCAATAAAAATGAAAACTCCAAAATAACATAGTAAAAATCCTGAAACATCAGATAGCAGTTTGAAATGTTCAATAATAACCTTGTGTTCATTCCTTCTTAGCCAAGTGTGTTTTCCATGATGACAGTATAAACAAAGGATAACATTTGCTATCTATTCACATAAGACTTTACCTTGGGCAAATGGGTTTTGTTTACAATACTGTTAAGTTTTTAGGAGAGTGTGACATGATCAGAAATGTACATTTGAAAGATTTACATGACAGGAATATGTAGGCTCTATGGGAAAAGAGAAGGATTCCAGATTTTTATGAAGTATTATCCAGTTCAATAAATTGCCTTAAGATAATAGTTAATTACCTCAGAATTTTTTTTATTGAACTCAACTTTCTTTATTAAATCCAATTTTATATCCTGAGTAATTTGCCCAAATATAATAAATCTTAATGCTAGTTTTATTAAAAGTATTTTTTGATGTATGAATTTTTTAGGGTACATTCCATATACATGGTTATGTGTTTATGGTTACTCTTTATTACCAATTAAAAAATAAAGATGACATTTTGCTTCTAAAAAGAAAAGAAAATACACTTTGACCATATAAAGTGTATGTCTGTTTTATCCTGGGGTTGTTAATTTGTTCAAAATACCAAACATGGAAATTAGGACTTGACAAAAACATTTATGAACTAAAATCTATTATTTTAGAGGCTTCAGCATCTTTGGTTTCAGTCTTCTTGATTACTAACATAGTAGCTAACATTTAAGTTGTATAAACATTATGCTATGTGCTTTGTTCTATAAGCATTACTTATATAAGCACTTTTAATCCTCAGAACAATTCTGTGAAGTCATAACCATTGTTTTCCACATTTTGTAAATTAGAAACTTAAGTTGTAGGTAAGAAAATTACCAAAACCACAAGAGTAACTGGCAGGCTGTGAATTAAACTGAGGACGGACGCCTGCTCTACTTCTTATGTTCATGGACTCTGTGAAAGACTGGTGATTTATAGCATGGCAGGGTTTTTAGAATTTATTTTTTGCTAATACCTCATTCATTTTATCAGAATTATATGGATAACTGTTTAATTTAGATGCTTGTCTTATTTTTGTAGAAGGAAGAGTTTGTGGCAGTTTTTCTAAAGATCTGGAATTTAGGAAAACTATTCAAATTGTCTCCTTAAATATTTACTGACTACATATGTATCTCATTTATGATATTCACAAGTTATAAATAAGTAAATATGTTTTTTTTTGTCAATGGGAAATAAGAATAAGCAAGTTGTATGTCTTGTTATTCTATTGCTAATCTGTTTGTGAAACTTTTATAAACTGTAGTAGAACCAATATATGGTAAATTTAATACAGTGGGAGAGAATAAACAACATCTGCCACAAAAATATCTATCACTGGTTCCATATTCTCAATGGCTTCTGCAAGCTGGTAATAAGGAAATATAAATGATTTGACTCTGCCAATTTCTAGTTGTGCAGCCAGTGTAAAATATAGGGATTATAAAATGTTCCTCTGTCACATATTTTGGCGGTGACTGGAGTATCTAGTGAAATATGGGATTTTATTCTTAGCACTTTAAGTTAATAACAATAACTGTAAAACTAATATTGTTCTTTCCAGTAATTGCCATCATCCATCATACTGCCGAGTAATGCAGGAACAAATATGTGCCACTTTGTTTCATTGCAGACTCCTGGGCAAAACTAAGGTATTATTACTGGGTCCTTTTTACTTAAAACATTATTCAAAAAAATTATATAGTAATGAAATCATATTTAAAGGGAGCACAAAACTAAGAGTGCAATAATGATTTTATGCTTTATAGCAGTCTGCCACCTACACCCTGACCTGGTGTTCTGAGGGTACCAAGTTGTTATAAATATAATAGAACAACTTGCAAATTAGTGAGTAATAAGTCTTTATCCAAGCTGTAGTTTCTAAGCATATTCAAAAATGAATACATAGCCCAAGGAATAGACTGTCCAATGCTCACATCCCCAAAGACATTTTTAAAACATTAATGGAATTATTTGAGTCTAAAATTGTCACATTATCTTCCTACTCTTCTAAAATGGCCAGATAGAATCACTAGTAAAAAAGGCAAATGAAACAGGAAAAACAGCTTGCTTTTGTTTGAGTTAATATTTACCTTTATAGTAAGTTTCTAAGTGTAATTTTTTTAGCTTCAAGAGCTGTTGCTTTTCCACTGGAGCTCCACATTAGTAACAGGTGAGTTATTATTAATATGCACTTTAAAACAGCTCACCAGTCAAACCAAATGCCAACTCCAATATTCATTTGCATTTTTCAATGTATCTTGGGTGTTAAGTCTCATTTCACAATCACTTAAAGGTGAAAGGGCAGGTTGCTATGAGAAAGTCATTAAATTTTCTCAGAAAAGACCAGTTGAGTAACTTTAACAGGAAAGAGAAAAAATGTTGAGATAATGAAAGTCACGGTCAATGAAGTCACCTCAGCATTGGTCTCAGGAAAGATGAACAAGGGATCACAAGTTGTGGACAGCTCAGGGATTCTATTAGCACTCATGCTAGTGCCTTTTCTGTATCTGCTTTTCCCTATTTGTACAATCGGGTCTGTGCCCTTTTAGTTCCACATCGAAGAAAATAGTCCTTGATAATGTACAGTTCTGATTAATGTCCAAAAGTCAGTCTAATTCTAAATTATTTGGGGAGAAACTGGCAGGTCCAACTTGGGATGTGGTTCCCACTCTGGGCACAACCAGTACCAGTGAGAGTAGCTGACATGAGTGTGCCGGTCTGTCGATAGAGCTCTGGGATCCCTCTTTTGAAGCCACAATTTTAGCTTCTGTGGATTTGGAGGTCCTAGAACTTCAAAGTGAAGAGTTCCACTAAGCAGTGCTGGCTGGTAGACTGTCACCCTAAAATATGCCACTTCCTTTCCTAGGAGGTGATAATCTAGAGAATATAGTAACAAATTATTATCCATAAAATAATTCTAATAATTATTTCCATTAGTACCCCCCTATTTTTCCACAATTGCCTCTCTTTGTTCAACTTAGTATAAAACCTTCAAGTTCTATGAGCTTTCCAGGTCTTCATTTCCCTAAGTGGATTTATGTAAAACTTAATGCTTTTCTCATGTTAATATGGCCCATGTCAGTTTTATTCAGTATCAGCTGAAAATCCTGAAAGGACTAAAGTAAAACACCCCTCTCCAAACACACACACACACACACACACACAACTGTGCAAGTATAGCTACCAGCCAATTACTCTGGACCCCCTTTGTCAAGAACAGGGAGGGAACTGAGTCACAATCCTGGCAAGAGTAGTCAAGATGGGGTTTTTGTCCCATGTGAGCAAGGAAGAATGCACCTCACGCGCTCCAGTAATCCACTCATACTTATCTTGATACTTCCCTGTCCAATTTTGAAAACAAATACAGCAGCCAGATCAGGAGAAGGCCATGGTGACCAGTGGTCAAATTTCCAGGGATGGGCCTTTAGGTCACCCTACCAGAAAAGCCACCATCAGTGAAGGAAATTAAATATGGGGTGTAGAGAAAGGAGCTGAAAGGGAATAATGTCACTCATGGTAGGGGCTATAGCTTTTCCCATTAGCCTTCCTCTTTAAAAGGTTTACCGACAAAGACCCCAAGTGCAACTTTAGCAGAGTTGATTCTGTATGAGATGAATTTCTGTTTACCATATTTGTGTTTTTTTCTGAAAGTAGCTTAGTCACATTTCTCATATATGAAACTAAGTAAATCAATGAGAAAATTATAATTTACCCTAATGTGTACATTCATTAAAAATTTAAGTGGACCAGTTACATACTTGCGAATGGACTCATCTCCTGTATATTTATGTGCCTTTTCTCTGTGCACACTCAGAAATCTGTTCTTTTTATTCTAGTAATGACACCTGTCCTCTTAAACTAGGGCCTCATTTAACATTAAACACCTCTTTAAAGGGTCTGTCTCCACATACAGTCACATTTGGGGATTAGGGGTACAACATACAAATTTGAGGGGTACACATATCTACCTATAAACAGAACTAAATTAATCCTGACATTTAAAAAGGAAATAGAGCAAAATAGCAGTATGAAGCATCAAGTTATTTACAAAAAGCATAACAAACAGAACAGAAGCAAACACTCCTGAAGCAGAATTATTCAACCTATTTGTTAGCTTGGCAAGCATGAGGATATAGTTTGGGGACTTTATAAAGAGAAGCATAGTGTAGCCAATGTACCCGATCTCATGAGAGTGGACTGGCGGTGTCACTTTCCAAACCTGCATTGGGTGAATTCACGTTGAAAGCCTGAAGGCGGCGATGGTAGTTTATATAATACAAACATCTAGAATAAGCTACTAATCAGGGTTCCTGAGCACACCCCTAGTTGGGGAGTATTGTGTTGAAGAATTTGATCGCTGGTGTGGTAACATAGGCAGAAGTGTTGGTATCTTATACTTTTGAATCAGTGTTTAAACTAAATACACATATATAGAAAGGAAAAATTGTAACCAAAAGGTAAACAATGTTTATTCCATAAAAAAAGAACAGTTCATCTAATAGAAGTGGTTAAAGATGTGTGCATTTTACCCTAGAAGTTTTTAATTCATGTTAGTCCAAACTTCACAAAAGGAAAATTCCACCTCAGCAGTAAGAGTTTCTCAGTGCAGACTATAACCTATGTTTTAGAATACATTTTATAACAAAGTTTATTCATCAAGTGTTATATCAAGTAAGGTAATATGCTTTTCTATGCACTAGATATATAAACCTGGAAAGGTCTCTTTCCTTAAAGAGCTTATAATCTAGTTTAAAACAGGCATTATATAAACAAATCAATATAAAACTACAAACAAATCGATATAAAACTACAAATGTAGATAAGTGTTATTAAGATCATGAAAATGTGCCAAAGTAGGAAATGACAAGGACAGAGCTAATTAGAAGGGATGTTTGAAGAAGACCTCTTTGAGATGATGATATTTAAACTGAGATTTGGAGGATGGAAAGTGGCAGGCTTTGTGAAGAGGCATAGAAAATGCATTCCTGGCAGAGAGAGAGAACAGCATGAAAGGGCACTAAGTAGGACAGTTCTTGGCTTGTTTTATGAACTGAAAGCAGGGTATTTTGGTAGAGCAGAAGTTATGACTCAGATGTCTATTGGGGCCTCAGGTAAATGAGTGATGTAGAGGATATCTTTAGTTGTATTCTTTTTAGACAGATACACTTCATTTACATATTAATGGAATCTGAATTGTACTCTTCCCAAAGGGATACTTTCTGATTGCATATTAAACACATAGGAATATTTTCACTAACACAAAGAAATATGGCCTGCCTTAATTTTATGATATACTAGCCTTCTGGGCCCATCTTTTGTTTTTTTCCCTTCAACTCTGCAATACTAAAAACAACAAATCAAGCTCAGTGGCAAATGATAAATGACATTGGACCTTGGTGTCAATGTAACAAAAAGCTGAAGGGGTCTTTTGGTGAATTGAAAGTACACATTTCTCATACAGATCAGAGACACTCTACAACCCTAGTGATGTTGCCAGCTAACACCAGCATCTATATGTGATTGCATTAAGGACAGAAACCCTCATTTTAGAAAAGTTAAAATATTTTATAATGGACCTAAAACAGCCAGTTTGCTTTGGGGGGAGATGCCATTTTTATCTTCAAAGAGCTTATCCAATCCTGTTGCTCTACAAGGGACCAAACTCTATATTCCAAGGCTATTCACAATATGATATGCTTATTGTTCATTGCTGTAGGCAATCTTTCTAAGTATGTTTGTTTGTAAGATGTGTGGAAGTGCCAGGGACCAATAGAATTGTTTAACATCGATATGACTAATTTTTACCTTACATATTAAACCATAGTGAGTGAAGTAATGAGTCTTTTAAGATGATATTTTTAAGAAAGAGAGCTACACTGTATAGAGGCTTATAGACAACCCAAAATAAGCTCCTTTTAAAGTTTAATGGAAAATCCATGTTGGATATTGAGAGATGATGTAATCCACTTTGTTTTAAAAAGAGCATTTTCATACTTTGGTGAAGAATGGGCTTGACAGGGAACAGGTGATCGTTTAGGAAAGATATCTGAAGATGTCTAGACATGATATGATGGCCTAGCTAGACCTGTATAATTTCAGATAAAGTAGATTTATTTATTTTTTTAATAACATCTGAGGTTTGATTTACATGGAGGGGTACTGGAGAGAATTAAAAGTCCCAGTTTTTGGTGTGAAAGGTTAGGAAAAGATTTGTACATATATATGAAAGGGAAAGTAGTAAAGTAATGGGGAAAATCAAGAGAATCGGTTTTGGATGTGTTATATTTTAGACACCTACTGAACACTCATAGAAAAAAGCAAAGCAGGGGCCTCCCTGGTGGCGCAGCTGTTAAGCGCTGCGCTGTGGAGCTGTTGGCAGCGGCGATGTGAGTTCGACGCCCGGCTGAGGAGAATCCCACATGGCGAGGCAGACCTCTCCTGCCTTGCCCGCTGCTCCCCTCAGCAGTGTATTTCTGATCTGCCTGTTCTGCTACCTGCTCCGTCTCTGGTGAACCCTCTCGCCACCCCACGCCTCTGGCCTGTACCCCAGCTTGTATGTATAAACAAAAATAAATCTTAAAAAAAAAGAAAGAAAAAAGCAAAGCAATTAGTTGGATATAAATTTTGGACACTTAGAAGAGTTTTCCATTATGTGCTTACTGTGGTGAGCAACTGACATGTAGATGCCATTTAGGTGAATGGCACCCCATCAGGAAAGATTAATGGGAAAGAAAGTAGCAATCTAAAGAAAGGTCTATAAAATTATTTTTCATAAGGTTGTTGGAAAATTTAGAAGCAAATCAGTAATTATAAAGGTACAGTAGAGAATACAAAATACTTATAAGAGGAAGGTGTGAATCATGACATAAAGAAAGCTGCCAACATGGAGGTCAGGAGAAAAATAAATATGGTATGGTTTGAAAATGAAGTTGATGGTGAGAAAGTATCAAAATAAGCAGGTAATATTTTTCAAAATGTTCTCTATGAAGGAAGAAATCAGACTTTCAGTGTGTTGGAGGATCAAGGAAGGGTTTTCCATTAAAATTAATCAGGGTTAAAAGGTCATTAATACCTAGTGGTAGTGATTCCATTGAGAAGGAGATATAAAGTAGGGGAAATAAATGGAATACAAGTCATGTAAATGACATTTATCATCTCTGGAGCACCATGCTTTGATTGCATGTAGAAATTTTCTACCTTCAAAAAGAAAAGCAGGAGATAAATTCAGCAACAAATCATATACCTGATATTTTACTTAAAAGAAGACAGGGTCCTTATGTCTGTTTTTTTTGTTTTTGTTTTTTTTATTAAGGGCAGAAGAATTAAAAACATCAGCACGAAAGGATGGGAGGTCTGAGTTAGGAAAAGGAAGGATTATAGTTGTAGACAGAGCAAATATTCTCAATCACAAAATTGAGATGAGTTAGTATTTGAGTCTATTGTAGCAACATTCGTTCTAAGAAGTGGACTTTTCTCTAGGAGTAAGTCATTGTATTAAAAAAAAAAAACTGTGAACTTCGATTTTTAAGAGTATCCATAGTTGGAGTATCACAAATATATTCAGAGGAGAAATGAATAAGAGAAAAATTATTTCAAGGGAGTGATTTAATGATGAATTACGGAAGTTTATACTGGGCAAAGAAGAAAGTCAAGATGGGTCTGTCCAAGTAAACAATATTAAAGTTGTAATTAGCAGATTATGTCTTTTCAAATTGTTCTCCCAGGGCAACTTTAGGAAATGGATAATTGAATGGTTTGATATATGACTTTATATAACCACAGTTTCTGTGGTTAATAATCATTGAGTTTTCAAGGTGGTTGCGATAGAAGTGGAAGGAATCAAAAGGTTTTTAGTGATCACAGAACAGACACAATAAGTCAAGCATACATGTGGATGATCTACAAAGATAAAATAGAAGTGTGGAATCAAGAGAAATATTGAAACAGATATTAAGGCCCACAATGAATAAGGAAAAAAAAAATCAAGAAATCCAGTATATAATAAAAGTAACCACCAGGGTACTTGGTGATTAGTACTGCTTGTAGCACTAATGAAACATGCTACATCCTTTTACAGAAAGTCATAGTTAAAAGAATATCATAACAAATTATCCTAATTTCTATTCCACTAGTGCCCCTCATAGAGTTTATTTTTCCATGCTTGCTTCTTTGTTTAATGAGCTTAAAAACATTAAAATTCTATGACTTTTGGGGGGTTCCTCATGTCTTTAACAAGGCTTCCTTACATACAACTTAGATACTTATTAACACAAGAAAGGCAATAAATTGTAATATGCCAGTTTTATTCAGGACCAACTGAAAACCCTAAAAGGACAGAAACAAAATCCCCACCCCCCACACACACACACCTGCAAGTAGCTACCAGCAAATTTCTTTGGCTACTCTTGGTCAGAGACGAACAGGTAAGAAAATGAATCACAATCTTGACAGGCATAATCATGATGGGGTTATTTTTGTATAATGTGAGCAAGGAAGAATATGAACACCATTATGATACAGATTTTCATGGAAAAAAGAAAAACTAAAAATTGTGTTATTAAATATATTCAGTGCTCAGACATAACTATAGGCGATGATAAATTGTGTACCATCCGATTAAAAGATAGGTCACGGTGCCCTACAATGGTACTATTTTAATTGTGTACTCACCTTTATGACTTTCCACTGTTTTCTCATTGTTGACTGAGGCCTGACCCTAGTCTTAGACAAGCTCGGATTCCAGGAATTAAGTAGTGTGAAGAGGCTTCATCTCAGAGTAGTAGGTTCCATATTTCTCCTAACTTGCAAGACTGGTACAGCTCCGTCGGTTTCTGTTCAAATTTTATTTTTCATTGTTCAATTTATTGAGTGCTTGTGAATGGATATCTAACTCCACTTTGGTTTAACAGACACACATTATAACTGACAGTATAATACTAGATTTCCTACTTATCACAATTGCATTGACTTAAAACTTATTTATAAAATAACAAGCACAGAAACATCTCTTCAGACTTAACAGAACATTAGCCTTTGTGTGACAATTATTTTTATTACAGCAAAATTTAAAATGACATACTAATTTATATGGAGAAATCAGATTCAGAAATATATAGTAACTTGCCTTAATGGGTAGTGTCTAAATCAAGTTTCAGATTCAGGTATTCTTTCTACTTACTACAACTTCCTTTATTGTTACTTCCAAAGTAGTAGATAGTTCTTTCCTCTTGAATATACATGGTCTGTTCGGTAGAGAGAACATGCACAAATACAATTTTAGCATAGAGCAGAAAATAATATGCAATTAAAATAAAGGATTGATTTAAATACCAAAGTATTTCAAAGGTGAAAAATCAGGTTTTCATGTAATAAATCAGTGACTTAAAAAATGCCACATATTCTAGAAATTTATATTTATTGGGTAAATTATAAAATTTCCCCTGAAATATTTTCCAAACAAAGTGGCAAAGATGAAAAATCAAGATGGATGGAGCAGTCAATAAAGCAATAAATCAATAACAGTGTTCCTTCCCTCCCTCCTCTTTCCTCCCCCCCGCTTTCCTTCCTTCCTTCCTCACAAACGCCCCCTCCCCCCAAAAAAAGAAGTCACACATTGACAACTACAGATATAGAGAAGATCATCATTGTTGCCTATATGGCTAGAACATTAAAGTATTCCTATGAGTTTACTTCTGGAGAATTGAACAAAGTTAACTTTAAAATATACATCAGATCGATCATTTTTGAAGAAGTTATAACTTGCCAAAGAAGATATAGAAAAGCTGAAAGAGCAATAGTAGGTGAGATTTAGAGGATGGCGAACAAGTCTCATCAAAATGGACAAGCTATACAAACTGTTCTGTTTTGATATTTAAAATGATTTGCAATAAATAATAAGCAGAAAAGCTTTCCAATTATTTAATGACATGAGCTTGAAAGTGATATTAAAACCTAAGATAGTCCCCTGGTAAAAAACTGTAGATAAATCTCAATTATAAACAGAAAGAAATTAGCAACAAACAGAATTTAGCAACAAATATCAACTATTTGAAAGACAGCAAGTAAGTGAAAGACATTACACCAAGACTAGATGTGATTTAGGAAATAAGTGCAAAGTTATTGTAATACTAGGGAATTTATTGACATAATTGAATTATTTTTAAAACTAACAAAATACCTTTATAAATCAGGATTACTTCAGTACATGCTAAACAGGATTGCTCGCGCCCCCTCCCTCCCTCTCCTCTCCCCCATAGGGAGACACTAACCTTTCAAAGGACTTCTACACGTGACCCAAGAAGATGGCGTAGAGCAGAAAGAAATGAACAATGACAAGTGATTTGCTTGCATATGTGACTTCAACCCAAATGATCCAGGATGAATCAGGATCATGGCATATCCACCTTGGAAAGTAAGTTGAAATCCATCCATACTTGATAGTGTTTGTATAAAGAAACACTTACTTAAGTGAGGTGTTTCATGGAACACCCACATCATTTGGAAGGAAATTATGGATAAATACAAAAGGTTACCAATTACTGGCAGAGCTCACTTTCTTATAATGCAGATTGAAGGAAATGATGCAGCATGAAATTGTTTTACACATCTGTCAAAAGCCAACTAAAATGATTATATCCTATTTCATGCTGTTTTAAACACTGAGGTTATTTTTTTAATACTAGACTCAAAATCTTATTGTGACTGTATGATACCAAGATCCACTATAATGTAATGGAAGAAGAATAAATAAGTTATCAAAAAAAGGAAATTTCATTCAAGTTATGAAATGAATTGGGCAAGGATGAAAACAACAAGACTCCAAAATACTATAGATGATACTAGTTTCATAGACACATACTATCAATATATAAGAATTCTTAACATCAGGTATTTCATTAAGAAGAGTCTCTAATGAATATATAAGCATGTTAACTTGATGGTCACAGTTTAATGATGTAATATAATTTAATATATTGTTAGAAATAGTTTATGTAACTAGATCGACTCCTAGCAATATTAAGTACATATGAAATATATTGTTTCCCCTTCACCATTTCTGTAGCCCCAGCTCTGCCAGGTGACCTTCAGAAAAACACTTGGTCTCTCTGAGTCTTGGTTTCCCATCATTAAAATAAGGACAGTTGAACTGAATAATCTCTCGGGTCAGCCCCTCATTTTGTATGCCCCTCATTTTGTATGCAGTAATTTCTTAATATAACCGAATATATATATAACCAGTGCTCATAGCTACAGGGAATAGAGGAGGCTTTCTTGAGAGGAACAGTGGCCTTCAGTTGAGATACAAGACATTTTAATGGATCCTTGGAGCAAAGGAATCTGGGTTCTAAGTATATACTAGCCTGGCAGTTCACCTATTCTGTGACTGCCTGAGGAGTTCAATTCAGTTCAACATATCAGAGAAAACCAGAGAGCTTGGACACACTGTCTATATATTGAATACAGATTAACCACCCAGAACAGAACACAGGGTTGGAAGAGACGAAAAGTAGCTTTTGAGGATAAGCAAGGATATCAGCATATTAATCTATGCAATCCTTGTAGAATTTTTGCACATGTATACACATATACACACACAATCCCCTTGACTGAATTATTGTTCCTTCATATCAACACTGTATATTAACAATGAATTACTCAAGAGCGCAGGGACTAAAGTGGGTCAAAGTCAGTTAGAAAGAAAGACCAGGAAGTAGAGTTAAAAATCAGAGAATAACCCTTTGCAATTTCAGATTCATTGCCTCACTAGAACAATATGGATTGACTTCTCGGAGACTATGATTTCATTCTCTTTCCTTTCTTGACTAGAGAGTCTGGAACCCCTAGTACTTTGCTATCCAGACTCTCCTCCTGCTGGCCTGTTCATGTGACATGATTGCAGTTCAGTCAGATGAGAGCAGTAGGCATCAAGGAAAGGTTTTCAGTGGGAAAGGCAACTCTACTGACATGTCCTCTGACTCTCCCCTTCCTTCCTTCTTGCCTGGCATACAGACACACAAGTCTGACTGGACAGCAGAGTCATTGGGAGCTAAGCATGAAAACCACCCACTGAGGCGAATGGTCCAGGAAGACTATTCTGAGTGACATCCTTGAGTACCGTCCCCACACCTAGGTTTCCCCATCTTATTCTGAAGGCATGAAAGCCCTGATCTGCTCAGGATCCTGGTAGACCTACATGTGTCACTTGAAGTAAAGTTTCTTCCTGACTGATATGCTTGTGGATTTATCAACTGTCCATCAAAGAATCATATGGTTGGCAGGTAGCCAGTGGATACTGGGACACCTTCTAGATTTTCTATTAAAATTTGTGAGATGTAGTGAAACAATAATTGCCGGGAAATTTATAGCACTGCATGCTTATATTAAAGGAAATAGATGAGTGACTTTAGATAAGTTTCAATCATAAAAAAAACTAGAAAATGAGGAGCACATTAAATCCTTAACAAGCAAAAAAGAAGAAATAATAAAAATCAAACAGTAAATAAGTGAAACTGAAATCAGGAAAACAATTGAAAAAATCATGAAACCAAAAGTGGGTTCCTTCAAAATGTCAGTGAAGTTGAAAAATCTCTAACCAGACTAATCAACATGGGAGAGGAAGAGAAGGAGAAGAATTAGTAACATCAGAAATGAAAGAGGGGGCAATTAATACTGACCAATGACATCAAAAGGGTAATAAGGTTATTATCACATTTGTGGCCATGGATTTATTTATAAATTAGAATAAATGGGCCAATTCCTTAAAAAATATGATCTAAATATCACATCAGGAAATATAGACACTCTTAAGCGACCTATATCAATTAGACAAATGGAATAACTTCCTAGGTCCCGAGACTTTCACAGGTGACTTCTACCAAACGTTTAAGGAAAAAATGATACCAATTTTCTAGACTGTTCCAGAAAGTAGAAACAGGAAATAATTATTAACTCCGTGAGGCTAGTATTACCTAATATCAGAGCCTGACAAAGATTTAGCAAGAAAGTAAAATACACACCATTATCTCTCATGAGCATAGATTCAAAAATCCTCACTAGAACATTGGTAAATCAAATCCAGCACTGTACAAAGAATTATATACTTTGACTATGGGATTTATTCCAGGTATGCAGACAGCCTCAACATGCGATGAGAAATAAATATGTTCCATTATATTAATAGACTAAAGAGTAAAAAATCATGTAATTATATAGCAGGTGCATAAAAAATATTGGATAAACCCCAAAACAAACAGAGTAATAGAGGATATTTTCCTTAACTTGATAAAGAATATCTACAGAAACCCTCTAGCTAATATCAAAGTTAATGGTGAGAATCTGGATACTTTCCCCTTATGACCAGGAATAAGAGAAGGATCCATCTCATTACTCCTATTCAACATCACTCTAGATGTCTTAGCTAATCCAATAGGTAAGAAAGTTGCCTTCCTACATACAAGCAAATTACACTTGTTCATAATGGGGGCACCGTGTAGGGTCAGCAACCTGCACACACCCGCCTCTCTTGGCAACAATCCCAACCAGTTGAATGGGGCCGCTAATAACAACTATTACATCACTTAATCCTCACAGTAACTATAACACGCAGAGGGCTTATGTAATATCTAGTACAACCAGAGTTCGTTCATTTGCTACTTGATAGGCGAGTACTAGCCAGAATTTTCTCTAGTCCCTTCCAGGTGCTATTTTCAACTGGCTAAAGTGACTGACCATACAGGAAAAATAGGACTAAGATTGAAAAACCCTTGCTCTTGTTTTAACCTAACACATGCTATTTTTTTTTTTTTGTTTCAGTAGTGAGAATAAACTTTTTTTTTTGTTTTGATACATTCGCATAACTTCAAAACTACAAAAAAAAAAATACATGACTAGTAGGTGTGCTAAGGGAAGGGGAAACAAAGATGAACAAGACAGGGTCCCTGTCCCCAAGAAAACTACAAAATAGACCAAAGACTCACTGAATCTGTAAGATATGCCAGGTTCTGTTCTAAACACATTATAGGTATTATCTTAGTTCTGACAAACACCTTATGAGATTGGATTAACATTGTCATAAAGAGGAGCAAACTGAGGCAGGGAAGATAACTAAACCTGCACAGCTAATAAGAGACCAAACTGAGCAATAAAACAAGCAGTCTAGGGACAGAAGCCACCCATTCTATTCCCACAAATACAAGGGGGGGAGGGGGAGGGGGGAGCACTAACCTAGTCTAGGGTACAAATAAGGGTTCATGAGGAAGATGTGAGGCTGATGAGTAGGAGTTCAGGAAGGAAAGGGCAAAGACTGCACAAGAAAAGGTATGAATCAGAAAATGTGCTGAAAATCAGGACCAACCAAGACCAAATTAAAGATTTAGAAAATGCAATCATAGACTGGCTTATGACTGATCTTTCATTACCCTTATTACCCTTTGCTTATATCCCTGCACAAATACAGAACACCTGACAGTCTCGAGAGGTTGATGGAGAACCAAGGCTCATAAAGATCAGCAGCCAGTAGAGCCTCCCTGGTGGCTTAGTGGGTTAAGACTCAGTGCTATCATCCCTGACGGCCTGAGTTCGATCCCCAGCCAGGGAGCTAACCCACAGACAGCGCAGCGGGCCTCTCTGCCTGCCTGCTGCTCCCCTTAGTGGTGTAATTCAGTATAGCTTCCTTCCCTTTCCCCCTCCCCTTCCCCCCCTTTCCCCCTCCCCTTCACCCTCCCTCCCCCCCTCCCCCTCACCCCCCCCCAAGAAATCACACATTAACAACTACAGGTATAAGAGAATCATCATTGTTGC
>PVIJ01004601.1:0-115250 GCA_004024925.1 Scalopus aquaticus
ATTGTGTATATGTACCACATCTTCTGGATCCAATCATCTATTTTTGGACATCTGGGTTGCTTCCATACCTTTGCTATTGTGAATAGTGCCGCAGTGAACATACGGGTGCATGTATCC
The DNA here is from genome assembly GCA_004024925.1 of Scalopus aquaticus. NCBI lineage: Eukaryota > Metazoa > Chordata > Mammalia > Eulipotyphla > Talpidae > Scalopus > Scalopus aquaticus. Next base: position 118 of record PVIJ01004601.1, read on the forward strand.
TTTCGGATTAGTGTTTTTGTGTCCTTTGGGTAAATTCCCAAAAGTGGGATTGCTGGGTCGTATGGGAGCTCCATGTTTAGCAGTTTGAGAAATCACCATACAGCTTTCCATAGTGGTTGGACCAGTTCACATTCCCACCAGCAGTGTAGAAGAGTTCCTTTTTCTCCACATCCTTTCCAGCAAAATTGCATTTTTTTTTTTTTGAGAGGCTCTACAGTGCTGGGCTTGCAGTTTCCCTTGAAGCCAAAGAACTTAGTTTCATACTCTCATTCTGTAGGTTTTTTTTTTAAGATTTATTTATTTATGCATACAAGCTAGGGTACAGGTCAGAGGTGTGGGGCAGTGAGAGGGTTCACGAGAGACAAGAGTGGGGAGCAGAACAGGCAGATCGACGGAAATACACTGCTGAGGGGAGCAGCAGGCAAGGCAGAAGAGGCCTGCAGCGCCATGTGGGAATCTCCTGGGCTGGGCATCGAACTTGTGTTGCTGCTGCAGACAGCTCCACAACGCAGTGCTTATCCTCTGGGCCACCTCATTCTGTAGTTATTATTATATTATTGCTGCTGTTTTTTTTTTCCCCACAATTAACCTAATGTTGCAAGGAACTTTCTAACTAAATTAATTATGAATCTACCAATAATATTTCTTTCCAAATTAGTGAAATTAGAACCATCATTGTTTTTTCTATCTTTCTTCCATTCTTATTGTTTCTCTTAGGGAGCACGTAGTGTGATTAGCTCAGAGAAACTGATATTCCACGTGCTTTCTCTTAAAGAGACTTTAGAAAGTTCCTTAGCTAGTCTCCCTCTGAGAGCCAGAGACTGTGCCTCAGATCTGGCTGCCACACAGGCCTGGGAAGCCACAAGGAACCACATCAGTCCACCTGTGACAGCAGGTTGGAAACAGGTGCTGTTTTATTAGGCCAAAGAAAATTATCAAGTGACATAAATAACAACTAATCGGTGTGGTGAATTCAAATATCTTATCCAACTAGTTTTTCAAGCCAGTCTCTTCATTGTGGTTTGACCAGGTAGTTGTATTATGTCAGGTCACCTGGGGAACTTGTAAAAATACTGATACCTGGCTCTGCAGAGTCTAGGTCTGCCAGTGCCTGCTCCTGATCCTGATACATGTGTCCTCATTTGAAAACGATGGGCAGAAGGACCCAATCCAGCTAAACAGCAGAATTACTAAGGAGGATTTAAAATGAAGATTCTTGACCCCTCCATCAGACATTCAGTTTCAGTGTGACTGGGTTTGAGCCTAGGGATCTATATTTTTGAAATATTTCCTAATTAATTGTAATGATTAATCAGATTTGAACCATCTTTGCCTTAAACTGCAGCACATTAATTTCAGCCAAAAATGGGGGGAGGTTTGAATAAAAAGAAAAATAATATAATTATATTATAGAGCCTTTGGAGCAACATCCTGTATTTCCTAGCTACCTTCATTCCTGCCTGCATCCCTCCCATCCTAGAAGGAGAAATGCCTTAACCTTTTCTCTCTTGTACCCATGCCTAACCTCATCTCTTTCCCCCCTACTTCTCCACACCCCTCTGTTCTGTTCTTAGGTGCCTTTCCTACCTGGGCATATAATATTTTCCCAAACAAAACAAAAATAGCCATATCATCAACCACTGCAGCTACTAACCTCCTTCTGTCTCTTACTCTCTCTGTCTCTCTCAATCTCTATCTCCCTCCCATTCCTGTAACCTCTTATGGGCCTCCTTTCCAGCCACCTGTCCACTACACCTGGATTCTGGCATCTGTGCTCTGTAGGCCACCGTGACCTAGTTGTCACTTGGCCAAACTTGTGGTCCTTTCCCAGAACTTAACTTCCTTGATATCACTGTAGCCTGTGACCCCGCTGATTATGCCTTATTGGACCATCTATTACTTGTCGGCCATCCTACTGCATTCTCTTCGTTTTCTTGCCAGGGTTCAAACCTTGGTCTGTGTCTTTTCTTCTTCTCTACTTCTGCCTTATTGTGATCTCATTCCCACAACTTTAGCTCTCATCTCTGTTATCTCAGATGCTCTCTGTCATGTTAAGTACCTCCCAAATCAAGATTCCTAACGCTGGATACCTTTCATGAGCTCCTGACTGATCTTTCCAGCCATCTACTGAAACATCAATATGAAAAATCGACCGTTGTAATCTGTATCAACAGGCTAAAAAAGAAAAGGAGTATGATCATATCAATTTATGCATAAAAAGCATAACAAAATTTAGCACCCATTCATTATAAAAAATTCTCAGTATACCAAGAATAGGGAAAACTTCCTCAGTCTCTTAAAGAACATCTGCAAAATACTTAACAACTAGCAGCTAACGTCATACTTATTTGTGAAAGTGTAATGCTTTCGCTTTAAGATCAAGAGCAGGGTATGGCTGTTCACTGTTAGCACTCTCCTTCAATGTAATTCTAACCACTGCAATATGTCAAGAAATAGAAGGTATAGATCCTGAAAAAGAAAAAATAAACTTCATTATTTGGAGACAACATGTTTGTCTGTATAGAGAAAATACCAAGTATGACTAGTAAATCAGTTCTGTAAAATTAGAGGATCCAAGATCAGCTGTGCTTCTGAGTACCAATAAGAAGAAACCAAATTAAAAATACAGTACTATTTAGAATTGCTTCAAAGAAAATTTAATACTTCGGTATATATCTAATAAAATGGGGACAGGGTCTCTATGACAGAAGTTATAAAACACTGATGACTGAATGCCTGAAATGTTTAAGAGTACTAACTGGTATATGGTGAGCCTTGGTAATTGCTGAATAAATCATGTGCTTAAGTGACTAAAAATTATTGGCAGCACCTATACTGATAGAAAGTTTTCCTCTGTCAGAATATGACAAGTCCAAGAAATCCAGATACCCAAAGTGACTCAGAGTGCTTGAATTGTTCTGCATGAATATAGCTAACCAGGATTAACAATATTGGTGTTGAAATTGAGGTAGAATTTCCAAATCCTCCAAGCATCTTAGTTATAGTTACCTAGCTCCCCAGTGCAGGGCAGTACAAGGCATGAGTCTCAGGCATACTTCTACACTGTCAGCACATTAAAGAGATGCCTAGTTTGACCCTAATGTTTTATAGTGGTGTTGGAAGATTATCTATCTCTCTCAGGGTCGAGAAATGAGCTTTGAAACACACAAATAAGCTGCTAGCACACCAGTCCAAAAGCAAGGATGAGAGATGCCTGGCTTGCTCATATTTGTTGCATAGATTAGAGTTTTTTCAAGCTTGGAGAAGTTTAGAGTTGGTCTGGTTGTTGGAACTTTGAGTAAGTCCAGGAACAACATAGCACTCCACCATTACCCAATCCTACAGATGATATACCCTTGGGATTCTATTTTGAAAAGTCTGAGAATAAGATAGAGAAATTTTAGAAAAAAATTTAGGAAAAAAAACAGACATTAGCTTCATAAAACGTCATAGCCTTGACTTTGTCATGTCGGTTGGTAGGTATGTTGACAGCGCACAAAAATACAACTTGGGATATTTGCTTACTACCTTATTTATGTTCATAAAACAATGCTTTCCAATAATGCTGTTCCATCATACCTTCAACAACATGTGGAGGCCTCACCTCCCCTCAGCAGTGTATTTCAGTAGATCCACCTGTTCTGCTCCCTACTCTGTCTCTAGTGAATCCTTGTGGTGGGAAGAGCCTCAAGTCAGGTTGAGGGACTGATGACTTCAACTCTTCAAGGCATGGCAAGGGCTCACCCCTTCAAGAAAAATAATTGGTAGAAGAGGAGAGCCAAAGGAACAGCACGGCTGTTCAGGCTACTTCCCCATAGCCATCAAGAATTCCACTAGAACGCAGAAATCACGTATGGTGCTCTAAGATATACAGAGCTTCTGTTAGTACAAATTCTGGAATTCCAGAGGCACACTAGAGAAAGAAGAAGGGTCAATGTCATATAATAATAAATCTCACTTGACTGTCTTTTGTAGAAAGCTAAGTAGATGCAGATGTAACTGTGCATCGTGTTGATATACACCCTGGCTTTGACCTTCTCCATTAAATGCAATGCAACATTTAAAGAATAGAAGCATAGGATAAAGCAGATTAAAATTGCATACTGTTCAGCTGGGATGCAGTGATGTTAGCTTCCTCAAGGCTCTCTGAACTGATGCAGTAACACTGCATGATGTTAGTGTGAGGAGTTGGCAGAGAATGAAGCTATGTTAATAAAACTTTTTACAGTTCTTCCAAGCAGCCAAGATTTTATGTGATAATATGTCAAATTGATGTCTTGTGCAATTCATTTGAGAGTTTTATCTGTACCCCTCACCAAAAAAATAATCAATTTTGTTTGAATGGGTTTGGACAGATAACTGTTGTGTGAGGCTCTCGGGCTTAGCAGAGTGAGTGCCCCTGGGAAGGCAGTGACTAATGTTAGTAAGTGCCATGTTGGACTGATTTGGGTACTTCCCACACACAAGTAATCTTTTCACAGATTTTGGAAAGTTCCTTGGCTAGGGAAAATGACTCTGTGATTGATCGTCTTGATTTTTACAGATACTTCATTTCAGCTTCTCTATCAACTCTCTTACTTTATGGCACTAAAGTGCTTGTAAGTGTGCACTAGTTCTCAGAATTCTACATTACAAATGAAATCCCATCACTTACTGATAAGAAAGTGAATATAACAGTGTTGCCTTGTTAGTTTTAGAAATCTGTTTATATGGGTTATTGGAGCTAAACGTTCACTTACAATGAAAACATGGGAGAGAGGCGGGGTAGCCCCATCTCTTCCCTCCTGTGTGGCTATAAGCATGCATGTAAGATCAGTTTTCTCAGGAAAATGTATTTCCCAGACGTTTCCCTTTGCAGTTTAGGGACACACTGCCAACCTATCTCAAGAGATCTGTACCTGGCACTGAATATCCTGGTTATTGGGAAGTTAATGAATTAAGATTCAAGCTGTACATACCTGTCAGTACTAAGGGTACTCACAGCCCACTGGGAAACTCAGTGAGTGGAGGGCTGATGTTGGGCCTGACCCACCTGTGGTACAACAGACTAACCCCACTATGGAAATTAGAGCTGTGCTGTCCCATCCCAGAACGGTTAGATTTGGGTGACTTTCAGGACTGAAATATGGACAGTCAGAACTGAGATGAGCTGTAAGTGTAAAATGCTTTTTTGTATGTAATGCTACATACCAAAAAAAATGTAAACTATCCCATTAGTGATTTTTTTTATTGATTCCATGTTGAAATGACAATATTTGGAGTATATTGGGTTAAACAATGGAATACTAGTAAGCATTCAAAAAAGATAAACACATGCAATTCGCAGCGACATGGATGGAGTTAGAAGGGATCATGCTCAGGAAAATAAGCCAGAAAGAGAAAAATATCGAACGGTTTCACTTATTACAGGAATCTAGAGAAACCAAATAAGAGAGATATTCAGTGAGCAGGGGGTGATAAGCATTCAAAATGGGGGAGAGGGGAGCACAAGGGACTGTGGTGGTGGTTCACGGGTGAATTGGTGGTGGGTAAACCACGGGGAATACACTATAATGTAAAAGATACAAATAATAATAAACATTTTAAAAAACAAATACATTATTAAAATTTATTCGAGCATTTCTTTCTACTCTTTTAACCCAACCACTAGAAATGTTTGAAGTACATAGGTGGTTCACATTATATTCCTAGTTAGACAGCATTAATCAGCATATGGGGTAGGCAAGGAGGGGATATACAATCAGCAATGCAAATAATACCAAACTGATTACAGGTTTTCCCTGCTATCTGAAAGAAAAAATGTTCTGATTTGGTAGGTTATTTTGGCAGTCAGTTTACATGGAAACATTTTTTGAGCATTCCCAAACCCAAAAAATAGCCTGCCATATCTTACCATGTAGGAACATTCTGTTTTCAGATGTTGGGGGAAACGTGTGCTATGCATCCCTGTTCCTAAAAGCTCTCTACCGCCCCCTCACCCCCCCCATCCCCCACCCCCACCTCCAGCCACCCCCGCCAACAACTTCTCCTTGGCTTCCTTGGTTATTTAGCGTATTTCCAGCATAGCCTGTAGTCAGCTTGCTGTCTCCCTTCTCTTCCTCCTCTACCCATCGTGGCACCTCCTGCTCTCCAGGATTGCCCCCACTCCAGACACCCTGAATTCTGTTGGACTGAGCACTTCCTCTCTCTGGCCTCTCCACTGACTTTTCTCAAGGTACTCTGCAGAACACAAGAGTCTTTGCATAACAAGACATTCTTCTTATAAAACTTTGCTTTAAAATGTAGATCCACAATCTCCTTTTTTTTGATGGAATTCTTTTTTTTTTTATTGTTATTTTTATTTGTCTTTTATATTACCACAATCTCACTTAATTCAAAAATTTTAAAAGCTCTGAAATGCCAAAATTTATTTTTTTATGTATTTTTTTATTGTTATTTATGTCGTTTACATTTTGTATTCCTCTTGGGTAACCCGCCACCAATTCACCCGTCATCCATCTCTGTGGTCCCTTGTGTTCTTTTCTACTCTATTTTGTGCCCTTATCCTCCCCTCCCCCCACCCCCACCCCCACCACTGAGTGTCTCTCTCCCACCGACCTCCCTATAGTCCTGTTATAAGTGAAACCATTCGATATTTTTCTCTTTCTTTCTGGCTTATTTCACTGAGTGTGAGCCCCTCTAATTCCATCCATGTCACTGCAAATTGCATGTGTTTATCTTCTTTGAATGCTGAATAGTATTCCAGTGTGTATATATACCACATCTTCTTGATCCCATCATCTATTTTTGGACATCTGGGTTGCTTCCATACCTTTGCTATTGTGAACAGTGCCACAGTGAACATACGGGTGCATGTATCCTTTTGGATTAATTTTTTTGTGTCCTTTGGGTAGATTCCCAAAAGTGGTATTGCTGGGTCGTATGGAAGCTCCATGTTTAGCAGTTTGAGGAACCGCCATACAGATTTCCATAGTGGTTGGACCAGTTTGCATTCCCACCAGCAGTGTAGAAGAGTTCCTTTTTCTCCACATCCTTTCCAGCATTTGTTGTTGCCTGTATTTTTAATGTGTGCCATCCTCACAGGTGTGAGGTGGTATCTCATTGTGGTTTTGATTTGCATGAAATGCCAAAATTTAAAAGCACATTTGATAGAATTAGCTGAAAGCTATTTATAGCTTTGATCCCACTTCCTGTGATTATCTATTAGCCTAACCCAGACCATGCCCAGGGCTTCATCAAGTATATGGTATAGGCATCGGTTTACCTTTCTAAAATATGAAAGGAGTTGTAGATTCCAAATTCCTTCACATTTGAAAGGTTTAAATAAGGATTGTGGTTATTCTCTCCCTTAAAATCTGACTTCCCTCACCCATACTTCTAGCTAGGGTGCCTTAAAGATCACCTTTCTGAAAGACAAGTGTAATCAGGTCATTATCCTGCTTTCAGTCTTTAAAGGAGTCCCAAGGCCTCCTGGACCAGCTGCCAGCTCTGAGCAGTGCCCAGGCTTCTCAGCAGCAGCTACTTATCACCTGCTACATACAGCTCAAGCCCTCAAATAGGGGCTGAGGGGACTCAAAAGACACTTGAAATATAACCTCAGACCTCAAGGGGGGGGTGAAGCACCAGGAACCACAGTGTAGAATGAAGGATTAAGGACAGAAGTGAATGAAATTGCCTACAAGTGCAGGCAGGATGGGAAAAACACGCGAGCAGAGCCTCCTGGGCTACCCAGTCCCAGGCTGGCCAAGGAGGCAGGCAGGCAGGGCTGGACAGGCAGCAGGAGGGGACGAAGGGGCAGGAGAAGGAAGCACAGCAGAGTGCAGTTTCCTGTTCCCTCACCTGGGTGTCTGTCTTCTCCAGACAGTTAATGAGGGTTGGTCTGTTGCCTGTCTTTCCAGTGGGCCCAGGGGACACGCAGCGGATACCGCCTTCTAGAATAAAATATGTTCCCTGTGTTTTGTCATTTGGATTGATTCCTTAGAGACACATTGCCAGATGTTGAAGTTCATTGTTTTCATCCTGTGACAGCTAAGAAAGCTGACTGGAACATGCTGAGCCCAAATTTAATCTGCCAATCTATTTCTTACCCTCCCTCACCTCTGAATTACATGTCAAGTTGCCAGAGGAATTAGTGGTGGTTCTTTGGTAGCCCTTCAATTCAGTTCCCATTTATTAAGGTCCTAGTGTATGCAATATTCTGAGCCCACACTAGCAAAATCACTCTTTCATTCTTTGCTTTAAAATTTGCAGAATACTTTAGTCTGCATGATCATATACAATACCCCAATAATCCTTTAAAGTTAAAGGAATGTGTATTATTCATTCTCAGTTTACATTCAGAAGTGGAGGTCTCAAAAGCTAAATTATTTACTGATGGCCAGAGTTGGAAGTTAGAAATTAACTCCAAAGCCAGCATTTTTTCCAATACATGGATTTAGCTACTTCCTATATCACACTGTAACTTAAGGGGCTAGAAGCTATCTTTTAAAGTAGATGTGTCAGACATTTGAAGGTCACTGGGGAGGTATGGATGCATGTCCATCACTGGCCTAGAAATGTAACTTCTCTTACAATTCCAAAGCAATGATAGCAACATTCAGGCAATTTCCAGAATAAATCCTAACATGGAAGCTAAAACTCTAAAAACTACCCAGACTTGAGAAGGAGATAATGACCCAGCCATGTGAAAGAGCAGAATGGAACAAGAGAGGCAACAAATAATTTGAGCACCTATAGCAAAAATGATCCAGGGTAGTGGATCAGTTCAAAGAGCTGCTCTCTTGTGGACATATGAAAAGTCAATGCCAGTCTTTACTAGATGGATTCCATAGGCATGAAAATCAGTACATTGTCTAATCAAATGATAACTATTGATTTTTACTTCTGGAAGGACAAAAGCCATTTATACATATTTTTTCAAATACAACAGTTCTGAGAGAATGTTTTATTTTCTCCTTTAGAGAGAAGGAAATTGACAATCATTATTATCACCAGGTCATCAAGCAAGTGAAGAGCACTAGGAAATAAAGCCAGAACCTCATGTGCTCACAGCAGGGGACCTAACTGCTCAGGGCTCACCCTAACTGCACCCCTGTCTATATATCTGCTGACTAGTGGGGCAGGAGCAACCAAATGGATGTCCCTTCAGTTTGCATTTGACCTTCAGTCCATAAAATCCTTGGAAAGCCTATCCTCCATCTCCAATTTCTTGGCTGGAGAGTTCTGAAAAGCATTAAAGAATGAGAAATAAGTATTTACACAGTGAAAGCCTGGGTTTTATATAGGATACCTTAGCCTTGGAAATAATGATGCAGCAGGATTGAAAGAGGTGTTTTGAGTGCTTTTCATACTGACCAACTTAAGAGTATAAATAAGGTACCAAAAATCACTGGCTTCCATGTTCAGTTTAAAAAAAAAACAAACAACTTTTCAGTAATAAAAGGAAAAATATACTTGGTTTCATGGGATAAAAAGAGTGATGCTTGGGAGCATATGATAGTAATTTCCCTGTTATCAAGGAACCAGTGATGAGCTTGAGACTTAAAATTGCAGGACCTAGAGGCAATGCCATTTCTGTGATACCCACCAGATCTTTATTTTTTGTCTGCAATCACCTTAACTTCTTTTCTAAAGTGTGTGTTTTCCTTTAATAGAAAAATTTTTAAATTGATGATATCAGATAAGAAATCCTAATGGTATGTAAACTATTTCCATCTGAAAATTAGATTTGGGCACATCCCATTTTTGCACCATCTGGGGGTAGGAAGAAATCTGACTGAAACATACACAAAGAGAAATGAATTTAAAGTTACCTACGTGGGGTGATAATGTAAACGTTGCTAATATCTAACATTAATCTGAATTGCAGTTAATAATGGAATTCTCACTTCTCCTTTATTTTAATCCCCTCTCCTCTTACCCCATCAACTGGCTCTTCTCTCTGTTACCTCACTTAGTCTGTAAATTTCCATTTGGTTCACTTAGGCATCTGTTAATTTGTAAAGTTCCTGCTCAGTCTGGGGCCCATATTCAGCACTGGAAATAACAAAATGAATACCGAAATATGGTATAGCCGCTGGTCAAAAGAAGACTATCCTGCAGGGGGTGAGGCTGGAACATAAAGAGGATGTTTCAATACAAGGAGACAGGAGTGATGTTGGAGGTGTACCCACAGATAGCTCATAGCCCCCCACACCACCAGCACAAGGAAACAGCAACCCCAGCATCAGGAAGCTAGACAGCTCAAGATTGTCACACTGAGCTTCTACCCACTCATGTATCCTAGGACCTGATAACCTGAGTCTCCAAAGGGCAAAAAGTTTCAGAGGTCATGTCAGTCCTTCCAGAGTCTAGAGAAGGGAGAGATCCCAGCACCAAACCAAAGCAAAGGGCCCTTGATTGCTTCAGGGAAAAAGAAGATCAGAGAAGGTAGATTGATTGTCTGGTGGCCTTGTTAACTGAGTGGTTCTTGGGATGGATGCTCAAAAGTGTGCAGGATTCAAATTGCAAAGGCAAGAGGCCAGGCCTTGCAGGTGAGCACACAGCACCCAGCACTGTGCATTTAGTCATGTTCAATACTCTCCACTCCTGGAAAATTCCTCCAGGTCCTTTGTAAGCCTTTTCTCTCCCTACTGCAGACATATCCCCTACCTCTATAAACTGTTAACCTCTTTTCATTCTTGCATTAGTACTAGGATAAAAGAGCAAGAATAAGGAGCAGTGCTACATGAAGGGGTCAAGACCAAGAGGCAAGCAGAATTCACCATCCTGTCTCTGTGGCCACAGGAGCCACCTATGCCTGAGCCACAACCTAGTTTTATTTAGTAACTTGTGCTTTTTGTGCTTTGGGACTGTCTTGCCGGGGAAGAGTTAACAGTCCTTTGTATTTGGCAAGTGGAGGTCTCAGTCCAGGGAGGGAGGATGTGGATAGCACAGCACAGCCACACCCTCTCTGTGCTTCAGCACAGCTCTCTGACCTCGCGCCCTGGCAAGGCGCAGCTGCCCGCCCTGGAAGCCGACAACCAGTCAGTGTTCTCAGAGAAAGGTGTTCAGAAATTTCTTAAAACCTCACGTATTTTTGGATCATATTAGTTAACTACATGAAGTTAGTACCTTCTTGAGGCCCTAATCACGTATTAAATAGCCTCCTGAAATAAGACCTCTTGCAGAATGACTTTCTCCCTCCTGTCCGCCAGCCCTCCTGCCGGGGGAAGCGTGTTTTCCCTTCAGTTCCCGTTGTCCTGAGCCCATCACACAGGCATAGGCGCTGCAGGGCTTGTGCCACTCTCTGCCCCCCTCTCTGATGGTAGTGCTGATTCCTTGCAGGAGGGATCTGAGCCTTATTTAAGCCCCTTGTCCTCCTACCAGGATTTCCTTCGAAGAAAGGGTTGAAGAGCCAACTACAACAAAAGTTTACAAACCACACCAGTCTCTTCACCTCTGAAATCCCCTTTAAGAGGATTTCCCTAATACCCAAGCTTATTCATGGTCTGAGACCTTTGACTGTCGCCTTGAGTGAACAATTCCTTTGGGGCAGGCAGCCCCGAGACAGCAGAGAAATGCTCCAGCTTGGATACTGAGTGGGGACCAAGGGCAATAGAGCTTCAGCAATACCTGATGCTCCAAAAATAATACTGTGCAGGCTGCAGCCGTCCAGCGGGCACAAACTGTTTTTTAAAGATTTATTTATTTATGCATACAAGCTGGGATACAGGCAGGGAGAGGGTTCACCAGAGACAGAGTGGGGAGCAGAATAGGCAGATCAGTGGAAATACACTGCTGAGGGGAGCAGTGGGCAAGGCAGGAGAGGTCTGCTGCACCATGTGGGAATCTCCCCGACCTGGCATCGAACTCGCATCGCCGCTGCTGACAGCTCCACAGCGCAGTGCTTAACCGCTGTGCCACCAGGGAGGCCCCACACACATTTTTTAGCAGAGTTTTATTATGGTGTCTGTATTGTTCATGAAAATAATTTGGACACAGATATATTGAAAGATCCTATATGGAGCCCTCAGTGACAAATGAGACTATAAATTTCCCCCTGAACCTCCGACTCCGCAATAGGAGGAATGAGATGTGCTAGATGCAGTTTTGGGGAAAGCCCTGTAATTTGGCAGCCTAAGAATTTTCTGGAGGGCCTCCCTGGTGGCACAAGGGGTTAAGTCTCAGCCTATGAAGCAATCCACAGCCACTGCAGCTGTTTGATCCCCAGCCAGGCCAGGGAGCTTCCCATATGGTGCAGCAGACCTCTTCTGTCTCACCCACTGCTCCCCTCAGCAGTGTATTTCAGTAGATCTGCCTGTTTTGCTCGCCACTCTGTCTCTGGTGAATCCTCTTACCACCCCCACACCTCTGGTCTACACCCCAACTCTTGTATGCATAAATAAATAAATCTTAAAAAAAAGAAGAATTTTCTGGAGCAAGAAGTATGCTGCATGTGGGAGGTGAGGAAATAAAAGGGAGAGTAGATAGGGAACCTTTGATAGGGTTAGAAACTACTTGGTTGACTTCAGCTTTCCCCTGGGCTGGTCCTCTAATCCCCATTGTCAAGGTAAAGTGAGAATGAGTCCTTTTAACACAGGTAATTCCTCACCTGTGTCACTGCCTCCTGTGCCCACCACAACCTGGACATTCAGATAAATACTTTCCAGTTTGCCTGACACTGCACACACCGCCTGCTGGTTTCTTTGTCCTTCCCCAAGTCACTCCTCCTAACCTTGCTGCTCCCAACAATTCCACAGGGAAACCAAAAGAAAACTCTCTGTGTAAAAACTCTTCAAAACAGAAATTTCATTTCAACAAAACAAAATACTACATTGTATTGGGATACCATTGACCAAATTTGTTATGTCAATAGTCAAATTTTTACCGGGAAAGATCTGGATAAAAGATAGTAATTTTCTATAGGAATTCTAACAAGTGTGTATCCATTTAGTTTTGCAACTACACAGCCAACTGAGACCCTGGCATTCTTTGTGGCTTCCTTTGGAGCCCATCCCATTGTTGGTCTTATGCCAGAGTAGACAAATGTGCTTAACCACCTTTTGTTTTTGAAGTTAACAGACAATGAACTTTAAAAGTATGGTTACTATAAATTCAATAATTCAATAATTTTTGAGTAAGCTTTTGTAACTTATTCTGAGCTCATTTTTTCAGCTTAATATTTTAAACCTATTCCATCTGGAGTAATGGCTAAGTTTTTTCTCTGCACTCTTACAGATCTTGTCTCCTGTTACGAAGACACATGTGTGTTTTCTCAATTAAATAAATAACCATGCCTCTCAGGCACTGGGAACACAGAAGAGAGTGAAACCAGCCACTTCCTTTAAAGGGCCATGAGTCAGGTAGAGAAGACAGATTTGTAGACAAATAATAGCAGTATCAGGTAGCAAATGCACTAATTGATGTGTGCAAAAAGAGGGTAATTAAGGTCACTGAACATTAAGAAGATGTGCCCTTTGGGGTGGCATTTGAAGACTGAGTAATAGATGAGCACAAAAGAAGGAGGAAAGTTCAGGATGAAATTCAGAGTAGTGAAACTATAAATAGTTGGCATCTTTCTAGTATTGAATTCAAGGGCTAAGACAAGCCACTACTGTGAGCTGAGGCCAGACCATGAAGAACATGTAGGCAATATGAATTTAGAATTTAGATGCATTAAAGCAGAGTGGTTAAATAGAAAGAATCTGGAGGAAGAACTGAAGGCAGGAGTTAGTAAGCTCTTACAAAAGGAACCGGAAGTGTGAACTAAAGCAATGTAAGGCTGGAGAAAGAGATGGGTTCAAAAGAAAGTTTCAGAAGTAGGACAGACAGATACCTCTAGGAGTTTTATTGCTTAGATGCAGTAAGAGAGAGAGAAAGTCAAAACCATGTGCCAGGGACCTGGATTCAGGAATGTTAGATTTTAGGTGGAGAGATAATGGGTTCTGGTTTTGGAGAAAACAAGGTAGAGACATATCCAAGTGGAGATTTTTATTCATTCAACACATTATAGTGTGGTTATCAATGTGGGGCATTTTACTAGATTCTGAAGATGTCCAGTGAAATCAGATGTAGCCTCTAGCCCCAGGCATCCACAAGGCAAAGACACCCCAGGGTTAGTTGACTCTGTGGAGCCAGTACTTGGAAGACCAGGTCGTGGACATCATCCTGGGGAGTAGAAAAAGAGATGAAAAGGGGCAGAGGAAAAGAGACCTATGGATAGGATCCTAGGGTAATGCCAACTTTTGAAGAGTGGCCAAGGAGTCCATTCTTCAAAAGGAATAGGAAGTCAAAGATAAACAGGAGAACCAGAGCATCTCCCATACCATATAATTTATGTAGGAGCCTCCCTGGTGGTGCAAAGGTTAAAGTCTCAGTGCTATCAAGCTATCACCAAATAATTGGTGTAGATACTGCCCCCTCATGGGGATTGAACTTAACTCCCCAGCCCCCAAATATGGGCTGTGCTTAGTGACTTCATGTGCAGTGTGGAAAGAGGAAAGAAAAGTAACTTTAGTTGAGGAAAGCTGACAAACAGCCTCAGCTGGGTGTTTAAGCTTAGCTTCATGCATGACAAGTCACGTTGATAGCATGTGTCTTGATATGATGGAATGAGAATACTTTAACTGTGGGTCTTCCTCTTCCAAACCTATAACCCCAATCTCATCATGAGAAAAACAACAAAGAACTCAAATTGAGGAGCATACTATAAAATTGTATGGCCAGCACTCTTCAATCTGATCAAGGCCATCAAAAACAAAGAAAATCTGAGAAACAAGACAAGAAAACTGAGAAATCATAGCTGAATGCCACATTCTATCTTGTATGGGGTCCTAGGACAGAAAGAAATCAGTATGAAGTAGGAATTTTAACAGTAATAACATCCAATGTTGGTTTATTGGTTGAGACAAATGTGCCATGCCATTGTAAGTTCTTAAAAGGGGAAATTGGGTATTGAGCTTACTAGAATTAAGTATTATACTGGTAACTGCTTGTAAATCCCATAACTGTAATATAAAAGCTTACTTAAAAATGACAACAGTTGATTCACTATGAGCTGAAGTTTTCCCTTTAAGCCCCTGCCTTCCTGAACTGTTTACTGTTTACTGTTTACTAACCCCACTCAAGAAGGGCCTGCAGTCTCTCCCCTCTACAGGCCAGCTAGAGCCAGCCCCTAAGGGGTTCCCCCACTGTACTGAGAGCACAGCCTCATGGCTCAGAGCTTGTCCTTACTGGATTTATAGATTACCCCCCTCTTCTGCTTAGCTCAAGGTTCCCGTGTTTTTCCTAGTACCTACGTAGTTAATCCAATGGAAATGATTCCCTTCCACCATGCCAACACCTTTGCCAAACTGGAACCCCTGCTTCTCTTCTCACCTTGATGTCCCAGTAGCACATCTCTAGTCTGAAACTGGCCATATCAAATTAACAAATATTCATTACCTGTTGATGTAGCAATTTACTATTAAAAATGGCTGCATGAATCACAGTGATGAAAATGCAGTTGATCCAGAAGTGACTTTCTCATAGGAATATATTTCTTGGCTGTAAAGAAAGTTGCATTCCTAGATCCTTCTGTTTGTTCTCAGTTACATGTCACATACTCACTATCCTCAGCAGAAGTAGAGGGACTCTTTAAAAGATCCTAGGACAGTTTGTTGCCTGAATAAGAAAATCCAATAAGCCTGAGCACCTTTACCAGACTGGAATTGCAGGAGAACAGGATCATTTCTTCCTCATCACTGACTACCCAATGGATGGCACAGTGACTGACACATATAGGCAATCTGTAAAATATAAATAATAAATTAATATCACAACAGATGACAGCAGCTGCTGCTGTGCTATTATTACAGAACAGAGTGGTCTCCAGTTGTAGGGCGCATATTAGGGGCAACATCACCTGGAGGAGATACTGTCTCATCTGTGATTCCACCAGCTCTCACCAGGGCGCTCGTTCAGGAGTGCCTGCTGCTGTAGACACTGACTATCTGTAAGACTGGACAAAGGCAAAATGGTCCATCTGAGGCCCTACTGCTGTACCTAAAATCTTCTACCATTAATATCCCTCTTTAGGATTTCTGTTGGTGGAATTATTGGGGAAAAGGGAGGTGTTTATTGTTTTCTGTGTTTCTGTTTTTTTCTCATCTTAACTGTGAGAGAATCACTACAGATTTCAAGTGCTTAGGAACCTGTTAGACGGGGTAAAAGATGACCAGCTCTTCATCATGCAATGTGTCTAGCTCACAGTGAGTCCCAGGGATATGGGCTCCAGAAGAAAATTTCTTTGTCTGGTGAGCAGTAAAGGAGACCCATCCCAGACCATGGGGAGTTGGTGCATGCGAAAGGAGTATTCCAGGTGGAGGAATGAACCTTGAAGTGGAAGGGAGTGTACCGAAAAATGGTAGCAATTTTCACGGATAAAGTTCATCTACTTCATTTACAGTGTTATCTAAGATTGGTGCTGAGATCAGTTGATTTTCTACCACTTTAAAAACTGTGGACCAAGAATCTTCACCCATCTAACATTAGAAAATCAGGTCTGCGTTGGTCTGGGATCCTGTCTCTTTTCACCCCCATTTTCCTGTCCTCCATCAACGAATATACCCACTTAGGCAGGATTTACACACGACTGTCAGGATAGCAACTAAATTTATCTTGTTACTGATTATTTTTAACTAAGCAGTATGTAGAAAAAACACTATTCTATAGTCAGATTCTGTTTGAAAAATATGTACTCCCGCTTAAAATTTTTCATGTGAATTATTCTCCTTGCACTTGAAATTCCTTTCTGTCACCTGAAAGTTAAATAGATGAATATGCAAAAAGTTAAACAGGCAACAAACAACTTGATTCTGCAATTATACTCTTTTTTACTAAAACCCAAAATATACCTGATCTAAAACCATGAAGAAATGCTGAAGCCTTCTTAATGTGTGACCTTTACTGCTGCTGGTGGCCCTGCTGCCAGCCCAGTACATGGAGCCCGCCTCTGCCACAGATACAGCAGGGCTTAGTATGGCCAATGGTTGTGTGGCCATGAGTAAAGCAACTTCCAAAAGGATGTGTAATTGATAGAGGTACATAGTGCATGGATAATCCTGTTTCCCATTGCAAAAGCCACTTGTGTGTCCCTGAAATGAGTTTAGAACATCTCCTATACTCGGCCTAATTTTCAGCCCTATTTACTTTTTTTCTTTTTAATTTAAAAAATGTGATGACTTTGTCTTGGAATATAAGCTCTTTCTTTAAATTGAGGTTATCAGATTCCTGTATTCATACCACCTGGATTAGTTTTATAATGAGAAATTCTTGAAGTAGGAGAGAAAATATGTGAAATACTACAAAAGTGGTAGCATTAAAGATGGATTCATGGAAATTCCTTAGTCTGTGGATCATATACCAATCTCCCAGCCCAATGAATAGCAAATAAGATGCTTTTCTTTGATATGAAACACACTGATAGATGTCCTTTCCTCCTCCTTACATTTCAGTGATCAGCTTATTATGTTTATGGCAGAAAGGGTTAGTGAATTAGTTTAAAAACCTCTGTGTATTCCCAAGCAGCCAGAAGTCCCAAGGGGATGTGTTCAGACAGTGGGCAGCCTGGGTTGTTGGATCTCTGCAGTGTCCAGCTCTGCCTTGGGCCCCACCGCAGTCACAGAAGCCAGAATGGACATGTTGGTCCACACAGCATAGGAAAAGTTTATTTAAATTCTATCATAAGTTGCAAACAACCTAAGGCTTCCCTAATGAAAGCAGACAACCGTCTCCCTCAACACTGAGAGTAACTAAATGAACTAAGGTAGAAAGTGCTTTAACTTAAAAACTGAGGCACTATGAGCTTCCAGTGTAGAACAGGTACTTCTCCCCCCGCTCCCCCAGTTAATACTGATCTCATTATGTAGTGGACTGTGTCCCTCATAGGACCCTCTACATTGGAAAGAATGATAGTGAACTGGAGTAGTCAGAAGAGAACTACAGAGGTATTTCAAAGGCTGGAGGATGAAATGTATAATGAATGATAAAATGGGCCAGGATTGTCTGATGAGGAAAGATGGTGATTTGTAATTCTACTTTTTTTTAATCATTTCACTAGGTTATGCTTTGCTTTTCTCTCCAATAAACAGTGACCCACTTGAAGGCAAAGACTTTTCAACTATATGTCTCTAGGACCTAGAATGTCCCTGGCTCATTGGAGGGGATAAACAAATTAAGATGTTTATGTTCTCTATTAGAACAAGTAAAAATGATTTAAATTATATCATGGTAATTGTTAGAAGATGCAATGGATAATAAAATAATAATAATAATTTGACTGTTGAGAAGTTAATGCATGGTACAAAAATTGTTTGAAGCATTTTCTCCATATAATTCCCATAGCATTCCTAGAAGGTAAAACATCTTATTTTTCATTTCCAAGATGAAGAATCTGAGACAAAAGAACTTTGAGTGCTTCATACAAGGACACACAGTTAGTATGTGGCAGAGCCTGGATATAAATCAATACATCAGGCCATCTGACTCCATCTGAGGTCATGCTTTTAATTACCATTCATCTGAGGGTTTGCTCTGGAAAAGAGAAACCTCTAGTTATTTGAATAGAAAAACATTTAATGTAGGTCATGAGTGGTTTCCAGTTCATCAGGAGGGCTAGGAAAGCTGTGATCAGGGGCCACTAGGAGATCAGTGATCAGTTCAGGATATCAATAAATGCGAGAATTGCAGAGAACTGTTAACTGAAATCTCAGATTACTGAACACCTACAGCACCTACAGGATGCCTAGAGGCCTCTGGCAGAAGCTCCTGTCTGCCATCTGCTGCACGTTAGGCACCTGCTTTTGCTACCCTTGGGCAATAATGCCTTGCTAGTCTTCAGTCTTCTAAGCCCTATTCAAGTGCCTCTTCTGATGATATCTAACCAAAACCCAACAGGCATGGATTTTGGAAAATGTAGCTCCCAAGACTCTAGTTTCTGTGATACATGAGAGTGTTTCA
This sequence comes from Scalopus aquaticus, assembly GCA_004024925.1. NCBI lineage: Eukaryota > Metazoa > Chordata > Mammalia > Eulipotyphla > Talpidae > Scalopus > Scalopus aquaticus. Next base: position 19,096 of record PVIJ01004601.1, read on the forward strand.
AAGAGGAATGGCATGAAGATGTCAGCCTGGATCACCCAGCATACTGTGCCTACTTCCTTGAAGAAAGTTTGGGGAATTCTCCAGAGAACTTGAAAGGCAGGATAACACGTATAATCTGGATTTCCTCCCAATAGGCTAAAGAAAAGGACAGAAAATTATTTCTGATGCTCCAACACTGCCCATAGCTTCAGCAAACAATATTGATGAATTCTAAAACACATAATGATAATCCCTTAATTTATTAGTAAGCATGGCTTTATACCTAGGCATTGAGGAAACACATGCTTCCCTTGGCACATTCTTGTTCAAAAGGAAGGTCGGGAAAAGGTAGAACCTGATGTGGTGAGAGACAATCCTGATACAGTGCACTGGTTTGTGCAAAGTTAGAGAAGTTGTGCAATTCTGTCCTGTGATTTGGAGATGGCTTTAGTGAAAAAAAAGTCATAAATTGCTGGCAAGTAGACAGTGTCTCTCTACCCTGCCTGGATAGTAGATTTACCTGGGATGCTTGTCAAAAATACTGAACCCAAGACCATTTAAATCAGAATGTCCAGGGATGAGGAGGCCATTGAAGCAGCATATTTAAAAGCTCCCCATATAATCCAACCCCACCGTTGAGGAACCCTTCTGAAGCTTTACAGTTCCCAATGTGTTTTCACCTTTATTGTCTTATTTGAGTCTCAGCTATCATCCCATCTTATTAGTGGACAGACTAAAACTCAGAGTTGAAATTATTTCCATGGTGCAGAGCTATTAAGACATTCAGCTCTTCAGACTGTTCGGTTTTCTCTGTTATGTCACGGTTTCCAGGCTCTGCTGTAAATCAGAATCACCTTGGAAGCTTTTAAAAATCTAGATGCCCAGATCACACTCTAAATCTGTGGCATCAGAATGTGAGGGTGGGGTGGGAGCCACACATCAATATTTTTTAAAGGTCTTCAGCGATTCCAGTGTGCAGTAACATTTTAACATTTCGAAACCATTGTATTATGCTCTTCTCAAGTAACAAGTGAGGCTGGTGTAACTTAAAGTGCATGAATATGCTAATTAGGAGATTATGCTTAGTTCTCATCCTAACAGTTATCCTATTCAAAAAAAAAATCTCTTAATTAAGGTTTCTTAGAAATTAACTTGCTAATAATACTAGCCACAAAAATGCAAAAGCTGGTGCTGGGAACCAAAGGACAAGTCTTAACCTGCTGTGCGTATGACCCTTCTAGATTCGATACATTCTTACTGTTAAAAGTCACCAATTAGATAAGCAAACTATTAATTAGCAATCCGACTAGGCAACCAGCTTATTAACTTACTGACAATATTCGGCATCACAGACTTGAAACAAATATGTACATTTCTTATTTCCGCTCTGGCTAGGTGCAGATTTCCCCTTTGAGGGGGTTTTAGTAAAGAGGTGGCATCTGTGGGCTGAGAAGACTTGTTGTTCCTACTCGGGGTCCTCCGACCTCTCTTCTAATGTCTGCCCAGAAAGCATTGTGTTCTTTCACACACTGTACTTGAATCATCCAGCCTTAGAAACTGAGTTCTCCAATACTAGGAACATCAAGTTCAGAAACTAATTTTCTAGAGTTCCTTGTAAGGACAAAGATAGAAATTTTAAAACCATCTTTGAGGAGAAAGCATTCCTTATTAAAGTACTATTTCTAAAGCCTCGGTTCTTTGAGAGAAATGACAGAGTTCTAAGGACCTTCTTTTCCTGTAATTCTTTCAGGAGGAAGCAGTTTTAAAGTCTAATAAGTTCAGTGAATGCTACTTTATAGTCGAGGCCTGCATTGCCCTAAATGGAAAGATGCAGCAATTTGGTATTTGCACAATCACGCCAACTGCGTGTGGCACTCATCTCTCTGGGTGGACAGAGTTGTGGGATGTTCAAGAAAAATTAGCCCAGCATTCCATTTCTCTTAGACAAAGAGTTCCTCTGGCAGCTCTGCTCCGCTCGCTAGAACTGCAATTCCAAGTAAAAAGAACACCCAGCACACTTTTTAAAATATACAATTTTTAAAAAAGGAAGGGCTAGGATGTTTTGCGTTACTTTTGTGAGAGGTGTCTTTACTAAATCCAAGAGAAGCAGTAGGGAGAGATAAATGGCCCAAGGGTGCAGACTTCCCCTACTGCCTAGTCAGTGTTCTGGGAGGTGTTGCCAGCATGCCCCCTGTTCTGGCTTCCTAGGCCCTGGCTCCCAATGTGTCCTTCGCAGCAGATCCTGCTCGGGGCCACCCACACTGGGTGCTACTTTCTGCCACACAGCTCCCCTGTGAAGTCGGAAGTTCACAAGTGTATGGGCATGCTATGCCACACGAACCTGAATCATCAGAATTAGGAGCAGGATGGGTCACTGACACACTTAACTGGCACAAAATGGGCCCTTGGGATGTCTGTTTCCACCAACATCACCAGTGGGATAAGCACCTCCATCAGTGCTGGCCAGAGCCTTCTCTTTCTCCTCCCTCGGCATCTCCACACTTTTAAATTACTAGGACCACGGGTTTGTGCGGTGCTTCTCCCTGTTAGGTAGCAAGTATACAGAAGATTGACGTTGGAAAGAGGACTGGGGGCCAAGTGCTGAGTAGGGGTGCAAAAACATAAAACCTGGAGATACAAATACCCTATACCTTCTGCAAAACCTATTGTCCAATCTGGTCACATGTGGCTATTGAATACCTGAAATGTGTGTATTAGAGTGTGGAAATGCTATGCTAGCTTATATAAAATACAGGATTTGAATTAATTTTAATTAATAGGTTTTTTTTTAGTTTCTTTGCTAATTAGGAGATTGCGCTTGACTCTCTTTTCTACTAACAGTTTGTTCAACTTGTTTCTTTTTATTTTAATGTGGATCTTAGAAAATTTTAATTACCTGTTAGTCTCACATCATACTTCTGTTGGATAATTTGAATAATGACTGTTAATGCTTTAGCTCAAGCAATTGGAAGTGAGCTTAATAAAGGACACACCTAGATATTTAGTACCATCCATTAGTATATAGGTTCCTTAATGATGCCTAACTGGTGACTTAAATCACTATTTATCATCCCACAGTTTCTGTGGGTCAGGAATCTGTGCATGATTGAACTGGGTCCTCTCACTAGGGGTCTCTCAGGAAGCTGCAGTCAGGTGTTGGCCAAGGTTACAGTCACCTCAGGGCTTTCCTGGGGAAAGATTCCTTCCTACATCACTCAAGGTTGTTGGCAAGATTCAGTTCCTTCCAAGTGGTTAGGCTTTTGGCCAGAGGCCACCCTCAGTTGCTTGCCATGGGGATTCTCTCCACTCAGCAGCTCATAACAGGGGACCTTTTCCATCCGAGCAAGTCAGTGAGGAGACTTGGAAGAGCAAGTGAAAGTCACCAATCTCACAAGTAACATCCCATCACTTGTGTCCTGCTCTGTTCTCTACAAGTATCCCAGGAGGCACATAACGAGTGTTCAGTTAACATTTTATTCACCCATCATGTGATTGCTCTTAAATGTCACGTACTTACTCTAAAGGATCTGTTAACAAACAATTTAACTGAGTACCTTTTAAAGCTCTTTTTGGCTTTATTCAGCATCCAATCTAACAGATGTTATAGTAGGCAAAAGAAGCAGGTTGGTTCTTGCAAGGTTACTTTCCTTCGGGAGTGGAGGGGTCTGTCAGGCTGATCACTTCACTAGTGCTGATCAGGCCATTACTGATGGACTGGTTTAAGATTCCATTCCTGAAAGGGCTGAAAGTGAAATATTATTTTGGTGACATGGGGATTAGCATAAATGGCTCCATTTGGGGTCTATCTTATTTTTAACAGATCTAATAGGCTATGCTCGCATGTGCTTATTAATACATAAAGAATCCCTGAAATAATACATAAGAAATTATAGACCATACTGACTTGAGTGGACAAGAGTAGGAAGTGAGCAGATAGGCACAAGGATAGGAGGGAGACATTGTTTACTTGGGGAATCTTGTTTACTATGTGGGAAGTTTTGAAATTTGTGTATATATTACTTGGAAAGAATAAAAGAATACCCTGAGATGAGGGAAGTAAACTCCACTTCTACTAAGCGCTGTCAGCCTGGCTTTGCCCATCCTCTGTAAACAGGATGCCATCCCCAGATTTCACCTAGGATCTGGAAACTATCACAGGCACTGCCCCTCTAGCTCTCTGCTCGAGTTCTCATCCTGCCACATAGAAAGAAATGGATTACTGTTCCCTACTAAAACGTGCACTTTCAAGACAGGTACACAGTCTTCTGGACCTTGTGTTCCAGTGAGTCAGGCTCAGTTGGTCCAAGTAATTTGCACTACACCTTAGCACATATGTCCATTTGGAGTCACATTTCGCTGTCTTAAGGGAGATTCTAGAAAGTATCTAAAGCCAATGAGTTCGTTTTAACAGAGAAGGAACACTATCCCTGTCACAAGCCCAGGTGATCTGGCACCGTGGCCTAGCTCAGTCCTTGCTGCCTCTGGTGCATGTCTCTGGGAAGCCTCCCGAGCATCACAGATTTATAGGACTAGTGCTGGAGGGTGAGGTGCTGTCCTGCATACCGTATTATATGTGGAGAGTTTCCATAAAACAGTCAAATACTGTATTCATGTAGCAATCTATCATCTAAAAGACTGGCATAACCATTTTCTATTTAATTTTTAGAACAACCATTTAAAATGTGCCTCCTAATCTATGAGAGGATGAACACTTAAATAACAGGACTTTATCCTGGACTCCTGGCTCCCAGTCCTGGGTCTGTAGCCGTGTACTGAAATTCCAACGTGTTAGTTTTACTTTTAAATAAATCGTATCAGTTTATCCCCAGTGTCCCTTCTAATTCTCCAGCGGTCTTCCTGGACTTTCTACTGGTAAAGGCACAGAGGCATAGAACTCAGAGCAATGAGAGACTGTAGAATGATTTTATCCAAGTTTCTTTTGGAGAATTGTGTCCAAAATGATTTGCCCAAGTTCATAGAGCTAGTTTGGGATAGAACTCACACTCAAACACTGGCTAATCTGCTAGCTGATATTTCAAAAATTATTCCACCACCCATAGTCTGGTATTATTGACACTATCCACTTATTAGTGTGAATTTTCATTTTCCTTTGATTTCCATTTATTCCATGTTAATATACTAAATATGGATACTATTAGGAAAGGCAGTTGCTCAGTCAACATTTTGAAGATATATGTTCATCGAGTAATCTCACCAGGGGTTGGCAGGCTTGCTAGCTGCAGTTGGCTATTTTGAGCTTATTAAATAGTAGAAAATGGGATTCTGTCCCCAGGGAAGACAGGCCTGTGTAGAATGTGGTAGGTGGTTCAGCTTGTAAGTGGGAGAAAAGGACTATTGGAACTTAGTGTCCTTAAGAAAAAAGAAGGTCATAAACAGAAGAGATAGGCTGCACCTTTACCCCATGAGGAATATGGCAGAAAAGGAGATAATTTGTGATTTACAGACAATCTGAACAATCCTGGGTAAAGGGAGTTTAGGAAGGAGATAACGTATGAGCAAAAGCCATCTCTTGTGAACCAACCCTGCTTGAAAAAAATGTAGACTTCATAAACCCTGGATTGGAAAAGTCAGATTTGAAAAAAAAAAAAACAGATTCTGAGATCATCTAGTCTACCACTTTGTTTCATTACTAATTTCTCCAGTTGCTTCCAGACTAAGTGCTTTATTTGTGCCTTCAGTGCACTAAACCACCAGCACCCCACCCCCACCCCCAGTATGAGCCCATTCGAGCCTTCCTAGTCCCAGTTAACTAGAATGACCTGAATTAAATTCTTCTGAACAAATGCCGAGAGGAAAGTGGTTACCTGTTGGTAACCACCCAGGCAGATGGTAGCACTGACCCTGACAGAGCAGTGAACTTGAGAAAGAATGAAATGAATTTATTACTTTCCCTCCCATGTTCCAAGCAATGGAGATGATGGCTTGGGGAAATACCTACAGAAGCTACTTGCATAACAAATAGGCTATCATGCACTGCTAATTTCTAGGATAGATACTTGTAACTATGAATATGTTTAATGGGGAGTCATAAACATTTGTCTTTGGCTATAAAGCCCAAATAGGTGGAGATAGTAGTAACACCAGCTATAGAAACAAGTCTGAAACTCAGACAACCCAATTAAAACTCAGATTTTTAAAAAACCATTAAGATCTAGCAAAATGAAATGAACTTTAAAGGAGTAAAGGATTCAGATCCGTTAAGAGCCCCAAATGACAAGTAATTCCATGGAAATCTATTAATTAAAAACCACTGCTCTGTGAAATGACTGCCATTACCATTGAAGGCAGTTAATGTGCCTGTTTGCAATACCTGTGTAAGGTAGAGACGAGTGTGAAAAGCAATTGGCCATCTGTTAAGGATGGGCTACTATTGCTGTTTCCTGGGAAATTTTGGACCTCAAAAATGTAAGCACAAGTTATCACAGAAATGTACCTGTTGTTCAATATCCATAAGAAGTTATCATAATCAAATAGTAAAGTTGCATTCTTCCCTTTTTTTCTTTTAAATTGTGTTATTTTTTTATTAAGGTAGCATTAATTTAGGAATACAGGTCACACACACCTCTTCAGATGGGTGTTACCACACCACACCCACCGCTGAAGTCCCAATAATCCTCCACCAGAGACCACTGGAACCCCTCTTCCCTTTGCTCAGTACCCTCCACCCTCCCCTTCTACTAGTCTCAGTTCTGGAGTCAGATGTCCAGGGTTTTTTTATTTTAGTTTTTTCTATTCCATTGTTTCATTGTTTTATATTCCACATGTGAGTGAAATCATCTGGTATTTTTCTTTCTCCTTGTGATTATTTCACTTAATATAATCCCCTCCAGTTGCATTCCTGTTGTCATAATTGACAAATTTATTTTTTTTTTGTAATTGAGTAGTATACCATATCGTCTTCATCCATTCATCTGCCATTCAGCGCTCATGTTGTTTCTATAACTTGGCTATTGTAAATAGTGTTGTAGTATAGGAGTGCATATATCCCTGTGAATTAGTGACTTTATATTCTTCAGACAAATAGGTGGGAGTGGAATTGTTGGAACATATGATAAATCTATTCTTAATATTTTGACAACTACCAGCTCTCATAGTAGCTGGACCAGTCTACATTTCTTTTTCCCCATGTCTTTGTCAGCATCTGTTGTTTTTGGTTTTTTTTGATAAGGGTCATCCTGAAGGGCATGAGATGGCATCTCATTGTGGCTTTGATTTACATTTCGCTCATAAGTGATGATGCACATTTTTTCATGTATCTGTTGGCCATTTTTCATGCTTTTTTCTGAAGAAGTGCCTATTTAATAGATCTTCTGACCATTTTTTGATTTTTTTTTTTTACTGTTAAATCATCTTAATTGAGTTTTTTGTAAATCCTGGGTATTATTAGCCTCTTGTCAAATGTGCAAATATTGTTCCCATTCAATAAGGCATCTTTTCACTTCAGTGATAGTTTCTTTTACTGTGCAAAATTTTTTTAGTTTGATATAGTCCCATTTCTTTATCGTTGCTTTTGTTTCCCATGCTTTTCCAAAGACATCACTGAAGCTTTTGTCATGGAGTGTTTTGCCTGTGTTTTCTTCTGAGTATTTTATGGCTTCAGAACTTTCGTCCAAGTCTTTAAGGAAAAATGTCTTCAACAGATGTTATTGGGAAAATTACACAGTCATGAGCAAAAAATATAAAACTAGGCCACTATATCACACTATATACAAAAATTAACTCAAAATGGATAAAAGACTAGGATATAAAAATTGTTCCCTTTTCAAACAGCTACTGGAGATATCGTCAGATGAGGCTTCTGGGTCCCATTAGTTATTTATGCCAGAGCTTCACAATTTTAAGGCATTTTAATTTAGCTAAGATGGCAGTGATAACTTGAATGTAATATGTGAGGGAAACCAGTATCAGCAGACCATATGCTTTCCATGGACAGGACTACCATCCAATGAATGAGTAATTGCTCGAGAGTTTGTATGCTAATTCAATTGTTTGTGGCTAGATAGCTGTCTTTCCCTTTTAGAAAGAGTGGGCCACCTGAGTCATTGGCAACTGCAGAGGGAAATGTTTGTCCTGGTTCCCCCTTCAGGGTTCTGAAGCAGACTCCTATCACCTAGCTTCCTTTGTGCATGCAAAGTCCTCTCCCCTGTGTGAAGCATGAAACCATTCAGTCTGTGGCTCAGCACCTTCTAATCCTTTGCATAGGTATTCATGGGGCATGTTATATAATGCCTGGGACAATGTTTAAAAAAAAGATTTTTTTTTCTTTACTTATGCATATAAGAACTGGTATAAGCCAGAGGCCTGGGGGGTGGGTAGGTGAGAGGATTCACCAGAGACAGAGTGGGGAGCAGAACAGGCAGATTGACTGAAGTACACTGCTGAGGGGAGCAGCAGATGAGACAGGAGAGGTCTGCTATGCCATGTGGGTTAACTCCCCTAGCCAGGGGATGGAACTCGTGCAGAAGGAGCTGGTGATAGCTTGATAGTGCTGAGTCTTTAACCCCTGTGCCACCAGGGAGCCCCTGGGACAATGCTTTTAAGAACCTACTGTCCAATACAGTTCTCCAGTGAAAGATGAATAAAATATCAGTCACTTAACTGTATATTTAAAAAGTCCTGCTTGAGTCTCAGTTCCTAGTTATGAGGTTAGGCTCTACTGTGAAACACTCTCTCCTGTCAGGAATGCTCCTGACAGCACTTACAGCTCCTCAGGTGTTGAGGACAGAAATCCAGGATTCTCTGCACCTCTGAAAACACCTCTGTGCTCTGGCCTTAGTTGATGAAGTTCAGTTTTATTGTCTTTTATTTCAACGTCTCTCTTGGCAGGAGAGAGTGAAGGCTGCTAAGGGCTTTCTCACTGTGTGGTCAACCACTGGCTCCCAGGGTTGACCTGGGAGGTGCCCTGAGGTGAGCAACAAGTTTTCTGTCTTCTGTAGGCATGAAGTCAGATCAATCAGCCATGGCAGCACTTGTAATCTAAAATATACTCTCCGTCCACATTTTCTAGAGAATGCCATCTTTTCAGTATATCCAGAAAATATAGCACATGATTTCATTTTAAGGCACTATTACAGAAACTTCTCTCCCAAATTGTTTGTATACACAAGTTTTCTAAATGCTAACAGGAACTACCCTCATGGGTAAAAAGGGAATATTAATAAAACACTTGTTGAATGCTCACTCTATGCCGGTTCCATGCTAGCACTTCTCAAGGACTGGATGATGATTTCTCTGAGAAACGCTTTGAGGCAGATATCTGGTCCCTCTACTAGTTGAGTGGCAGCACTAGGATTTGTCCTGGGCAGCCTGACTCCAGAGTCCATGTTCTGCCCTTTGCAGCCTGCTGCACTGGCAGTGCCCACCTCCAAGGAGCTGCTACGAGGACTGAATGAGGTAATAGCTAGCAGATGCTAAGCAGTTTTGGCAGGCATACCCATGCAGCATCAAGAGCTGCTGCTATTTGACAGGAGTTCAGCCTCTAAGAGGGTCTACGACACTGTGAAGAGGAGGGACTGAGGGAATGCGTATGACTGGATGGGTCGCACTGACTGGAGAAAGGCCTTCTGGTACTCATAAGTCAGGGTGTAGGGGTATCAGGCTTAGGGGTGTAGAAAGGAGCCACAGGAGCTGGCATGATGCTGAAGTAACAGGCCCTGCATCACGATGAGAAGACCCAACCTCTGTCCTCAGCCCTTCAGATTATCTCGCGTCTTTGCATTCCATTTTCAGAAATGAGTCAGAGATCGCATCTGTGCCTCGTGTGCTAACCCACACTGAACTTGCATTTTCTTTCTCATGGTTGGAAACATTTGTCTGTTGCTTGTTCTTGTTTAAGATACCTGTGTCTATCTGTTTCCTTTTGGAAATAGACAAGGGATCAAAATGTCTGACGTGGGCAGGATAGAGTTGGGGCGTGACTACAAGAGTGCCACTGTGTACTCCCTGGGGCACTGCCTGCACTCACTTGCCACTCACCAACTCTGACAGGTCTTGAGACCTGTGGGTGTCACAGTTTTTCTCTTGTCTACCCATGTTTGCTTGTTCAGCTATAACCTTAAATATACATCATCTCTTTCTCACACTCTCTGCAAGTCCACTTTGATATTTTCAGCATTAAAAGCAGGGTCCTCTGTGAATTTTAAGTCATACTTGAAATGGAAGCAAACTTTGGAGGTTGAATCACAAAATCCACCTGTGGTATGGCCATGAGAGCAAAGCAGAAGGACCAGGCCAGATTCTTTTTCTTTTTTTCTTTAGTTGAAGTATATTTGGTATTAACAGTGAACAAATTCAAGGTATACAATGTGTTATTTGGTTAAGTTTGTATATTATGATTATCATTATAGCAATAATCAGCACATCTTTCATGCTATATAATTATCCCTTCTTTTTAGTAGTTGGAATACCAGTGTCTTAGCAAGTTAGATGATTCGAATGCAATGGCGCAGTCTCCCTTTAGCCACACTTTTGCTTTCTGCAGTTTTAGTTACCTTGGTCAGTATAGTCAGAAATATTTACAATAGCCAAGCTATGGAAACAACTTAAGACAGAAGAGTATATTAGAAAGGTGTACACATATGCAGTGGAATACTACTCAGCAATCAAAAAAGATATTCTTGCCATTGGCAACAACATGGGAAATGGGCCGGGATTGGGGAGCTAAAGGACTTGCCCCAAACACACAGATGCTTGGGGCAGAGGGTCCACTCCCTTTCCTGACAGATCTTTACCCCAAGTTCACTTCAAAAGTCACTGAAATTGGGGCCTCCCCGGTGGCGCAATGGTTGAGCACTGCGCTGTGGAGCTGTGGGCAGCGGCTACGCGAGTTCGATGCCCGGCTGGGGAGATTCCCACATGGCGCGGCAGACCTCTCCTGCCTCGCCCGCTGCGCCCCTCAGCAGTGTATTTCTGATCTGCCTGTTCTGCTACCTGCTCTCTCTCTGGTGAACCCTCTCGCTGCCCCACGCCTCTGGCCTGTACCCCAGCTTGTATGTATAAATAAAAAAAATAAATAAATCTTTAAAAAAAAAAAGTCACTGAAATTATTTCCAAAAATATTCAGAGAAATATACTGATTATCGGCCTACAATTGACCTTTAAAGGAACTGAGGCACATTTTAGGGGACAGTTTTTGGAAGCTGTTTTTAAGAAGAATAATGAGGCCTCACAGAGTACCTGTGGGGTACCAATAGGAGTGGCCTTCATACTCACCCCTTGAGTCCATGGGTTGGTACTTCTCACTAGCCCAAGACAGAATCACTCTTCATACATTAGTGTTCCAGCGTATGCTTCTGATTAAGTCATTTCTTTTAAAATGAGTTAAATTACTACTTAACAAAGAAACAATGCTAATAAGAATACAATCTTCTCATAAATCATAAATCTCATCATAAATCATAGGATTTGAAGTTTTGTTTCTTTTTTTTAACTTTAACTCTCATAGACCCCAAAACATACTTCCCCCACTACCCTCCATCATGATGAATCTAAGGAGCCCAGGGGTCACTGGAGAGTTGGTTTGACAGAATATTTCCTGTAAGTTCCCTGCTCTTTGGGATCCTCACCCCACAGGATCTTCAGGCAGACGTGTCTCCAGATCTTGGACTGGTGGAAGACCTAAGTAGTGATAGAACACAATTTCAGTGGTTTTAGTTCTCCAAGAGTTCTATTTGCCTCTCCTGTTTCCCAGGAATGTTAATAGAGACCCAACACAGCACCTGTCACATGGAAAATACTGAATAATTATGGAATTAAAACTCCACAAGGAAAATATCTATTTCATTCTGCTTGTTTAAAAGCTCATATTCTGGAAATAGCCCATCATATCCAATAACTATTGTGCGATTTCATTTTCATCGTGTGGCAATTTATTATTTCCTAAGTGCATCAGAGGAAAGAGCTCAAAAGGGAAAAAATTTTAATTAGGAAATAAGGTACTGATGAACAATTGCTATAAAGAGATCATATTTTGGTACTAAATTATTGGGGATGTGCTAAATGTCAATACCTCTTTGTTCTTTGTTTCAGAATGTTAGAAGATGACCTTAAGCTAAGTAGTGATGAAGAGGAGAATGAACAGGTAAGATTCTCTTTTGTGGTACTGTTCTTTGAATGCAACCTGATGAGTAACCTCAGGAACATTCCTGGGTATTAACTGAGTTGTATAGACTTGGAATTGTGGTACTGGAAGATGCTGGGTGTCCTCTGCTAATGGAGACTCTTGACTGTTGGACCAGTTTATTAAAATATCTTTTTTTTAATTTCCCTTAAAACTGTAATTCTGTGATTTTCATGGCATTGACACCAATAATGGCTATTTATAAGGAGCATCCTGGAAGCCTGCTTCAGTGTGAAAGAGAGGCGTGTGTGTGTGTGTGTGTGTGTGTGTGTGTGTGTGTGTGTTTGATCTCCTTCTGGAGATCAAACGTTTGCTCTTAATCTCATCAGCATGCAACAGGCAAGCTGTAACATTAAATATTGAGAAGTCTTATACAGATATTATTAACGTTGAGGAGAAGCAAACACAGAGGTGAGCTAAAATGATGAATAAAAAATAATCATGCTCAGAATAGGTTGTTTGTCTTAAATGATAGATGGGCTTGAAATGTTCTCCCCTGGTGTTGATTTATCAGCTCAAGACATCAGTCAGGAGTTTATAAATACTCTTCTGATCAGTTAGTTAATGTAAAAAAACACCCACTTAACATTCATCACTTTCACTTTTGCGTTTCAGGAACTGTTTGTATTTTAAAGTAAGTTTGAAAACAGTAAAGACAGATTTTTCTACACTTCTATTTCCTTTTTATCATATCTGTATTATATTTTGTCAAGTTTGGATAGATGTGACAGGTCTAAAGGCAATTCAGAGAGGGCTTTTTTATAAGTCATTTTTGCATGCAATCCAAGTCGCTTGTACTATTAAGTTGATCTTAGAATAGTGCATTTTATATGAAGATTTCCTGGAATGTTGTGCAGGTGATTCAGCTGTCTAGACATGCAAATGCTAATAATGTATGAAGAGGATGTGCAGAGGTGAAATCAAAGTCATGGGAAAATATCCAGGAAAAGTATCTGAGCCAGATGTGGATGTGAGGTCACAGAAGAGTTTGCTCACCTCTTCAGGGGTGGGGCACCAAAGAAGGGACTGGGTGTGAGACAGAACTTGCAGACTCTGGAATGGGATTGGCGAGTGGAGAAACCCCAAGTGGAGGAAGGTTAACTGAGAGAAAGGCAAACCTTTCAGGCCTTGCAAAATTGGTCAGTATGTTTCGAGGTGTGCACAGGTGGTCAGATATCTATCACACAGCAATCTTGGCAAAACTGGAAAATGACTTTGCTTCTAATTTTGGTTCCTCATCTGTGTGACTGTAAGCAACTGATTTTATCTCTTTGTGTTTTTTCCCAAGAGGTTCAGATAGGTATGTTTTGGATTAAGTCATACCAAGTGTGTAAATTATGCATACTTTATATTAGAAACAGGATCCAAAAGCTCTTTCATTCAGCAAGTCTTTCTTAATATGGAAAGAATTTCCTGAGTTATTTCCAAGAAATATTTCCACTGATTATTCACTTTAATACATATATATCAAATATGCACTCTACACACTCTCTAAGGCAGTGGGAACTTTTAGTTCATTCCTTTTGCTTCCTGTAGCCATTGATATTATTGAATATATAGTTCAATATATAGGTCAAATCCTTTATACTTGCATTTGGTCCATATGTGTATACACTTTCCCATCTTTTACAATAAAAGTGATGACAGAATGAATGATTTTCATACTATAATCCTTTCTTTGAAATAGGGCTCCAGATGGTGATTTTGTATGTGATAGTGTAAGTGATTGCTCTAAAACATTAATTATATTAAGTTATCCTGCTTTAGCCTATAATTATACTCTGGCCTAATCAAAAAACTGTAATTTCCTTACATTATAAAGACTAAAAGTATAGTATTTTTTTCCTCTCCAAGACCAGAATATGATTCACCATTCTCTGTGAAAGAGTGGAACCTGTGTACACAAGCAGCACATGTAAACTCACTACATTTCTCTAATATTGTGAGATAAACGTTTAACATGATCTTTCTAGTTCTGGTAACACAAGATCTTTCAAAAGTGTATTGTACAGTTCCCTGTATCAATAAACAGTGTCTTAAAACCCTTATTCTCCTTTTACATGACTCCTGGTTATCCCTCTGAATTTGAGTCACTAGCCTGTACAGCCAGTGTAACAAAGAGCTGTCCACAAAAGCTCCACATTGCTCTGCTTATTTGTCCTTCCTGGAATAAGCAGTTGAGCACACCTAATATCTTTATTCTTATTACCTTTGTGCTCTCAAAGATAAAAAGACAGGCTAGTTTAGTGAGTAAGAGCTCAGACTCAGCAACTCTTCTCCTTGGGTTCAAATCCCTACTCTAGTCCCTCCAAAGCTCTACTGCCCAGTAACTTTGCAACTGACTCAGTCCCTGAATTATTTTCTGCTTCAGTTTTACTATTTGTAAATTGAAATTAACGTTAGGTCCCCAGAGCTGGCCACTTGCTCAGAACTTATGCTTACCTGTTGTCTTCATGTCATCTGATCCAAGAGGCTTTTGTTCTGTTTCAGTTAACTTACCATTGAATATATCATACATAGAGAATAGTACATATATCCTAAGAATACAGCTTGATGAATATCCATAAACCACACTCACCCACAGAGCAAAATGCAGTCAGTTCTCCCTTGACTCCTTCTAGTCATCACCCTCCAAAAGAATAACCATTATCCTGGTATCTAACGCCATAATTTTGCTTGTTCTTGAGCTTTATATCATACATAGATATGTGGTGTTCAATGTGATAGATTACCTCAAACCACTTTCCGAAATGGCGTATCATGGACACTACCACCAATGTAAGAGAATTCCAATTCTGCCACATTTTCACCACATGTTTGTCTTTTATGTTTATTAATTTTTAAAATTTGCTCTTTTGACATTGCCCTTGTCTGGTTTTGATATAATGGGATACTGTCTTACAAAATGAATGAAAAGCATTCCCTACTCTTATCTTGAAGAGATTGTATGAAGTGAATATTAATTCTTTAGATGTTTGGCAAAATTTGGCAGCCCAGTAAAACCATGTGGGCTTGGAGATTTTAAAAACTTGAAAATTCTGTTTTCTGAATAAAGGGTTACTCATATTATCTATTTCATCACTGCCACAGAAGATATGAGAGAATGAAAGAGTAGTATAGATCGGGGGAAGAATGCGAGCAAATGTATATGAAAAAACAGACTGGTAGGGAAAAAAGGAATAGCAAATAATTAGTTAGGTAGGAAGTAAAGTGGGGAAAGGTAAGAAAGAAAATGAAGAGACTGGGAGAGAGGCCTGATTTCATAGTCAGGGCCTTGGGAGCTTTATCCTGAAAAGAGCGGGGATCCCCTGAGGTTTATTGAACAAGAGAGAGTCATTCAGTGGCTCATGTCAGAAAGAAAGAATTGCTCTACACTTATTCAGCCCTTAAACCCTAGTCACCTCTGTCCCTAAGACTTGTGGCTTCCATGTATTATCTACTATCCTTAAACTGTCAGACATGGGCAGTGCCCAAAGATCAGAGATCATTCAACTTTATTTCTCTATAGTTAACTGTCCTTTAATGGGAAAGTTTCATCTTCCCATAACCAGTTCCACACAACCACCTTTACCTTCACTCATCTTTCCCTTCCTTCCTCTTATCAAAAATCAGTTTCAATTCTTTCCAGTTGCTTGGGGTTTTATGTCTTTCTATAACTTTCTGCTCCACCTCTCCACCAGAACTACTCCTTACTGGGGCCCCAGTGACCCCAGTGAAGTCAAATGTAGAGTGCATTTTTTTACTTACCAGGAGACTTACAGCAGTGAAAACTATGCCTCACCCCACTTTTCTAACATACCCAACACTAAACTCTCCTAGTTTGTTTCCTCTGCCTGTTTCTTCTCAGGCTCCTTTGCTGACTGTTCTTCCTCCATCCACCTCCACCCACTGAATTTTTAAGCCTTAGAGAATTTATCCCTGATTTCTCCACTTCCACCCTCTTTTTCTTTGGGTAATTTCATACATCTCCAACACCTTAAGTTTTTATATGCTTACAATTTCTCAAGTTATAAACTCAGCTCAGAGTTCTCCTCTTAGCTGCAAGCCTACTTGATTTTTCCACCTGCTTGTCTCACAAGCACTTCAAATTCCATTTTTGCCAGACTAGACTTCTGCTCATTACCACCCTTTTACCCACATACACACAAATATGTTCTAACATGATTATTTTATAAACTCCTAAAACTGGAACTTCCAGATGCCCCATTGTTCAAAACTAGAGCCAATGTACACATCCTTGATGACTCTGTTCCTCACTCAAATGTAAATTTTATCTCTATATCCTATAAACTCAATCTCAAAAATTAAAATATTCCTCCACCTCTTTCCATTCTGATTAGTCTAAACTAGCCTGGTAGAAATTATCTTATTTCCATTCCTCCCCTTTATAATACAACTATCCTCACAGTAATCTTTAAAAAAAATATATAAATCAGGTCAAGTCACTCATTGTTCTAAAATCATAAATGGTCTTAAGTTAAAAATAAATAAATAAAATTTTAAATGGATTTCCCATTCTACTTGGGATGAAATCCAGAGCCCATAGCAAAATTGATACTACCCTACACAGTCTGGTTTCACTCACTTCTTCCCCTTCATTCACTTCAAATGGAACTCATCCACAGGCTTTCGTGACCTTCAAGCCACACTGGCCTTCATTCAGTTCCTCCAGCACATGTGGTTGGATTCTGAAGAGTTGTTATCTCCTCGTTATAATCATATCCCCTTGAGGACTCAAGGTGCCATATATTTTTTCAATTTGTCCATGCTGCTACTTTAGATTTCTCTATTTTTCAAAAGTATCTGTAGCAGTAACTTAGAGAGTTGAACCACCTTTACTTTTCCAGCAGGTGGTGCTGTGCTTTTATTTGAGTTTAGATTTTTGGCCTTTGTCAATTTCAGTAGTGATTAAAACCTCTTTTTTCAGTTGGTAAGTAACAGGGTGGGGACAAACCTGAAGGTTTAGCCCTAGGTGTGAATGTGCTGGGGGTAGAAGTAGGCTCAGGTTTGTGGCATCACTCTGTGGTTCCAGATCTGAAATTCTGCAGTCTCTTCCCTGTCAGTGCCAGTCCCAAGAGTGTGTCCAGGGCATTGTCTTTGTTCTTTTTACTGGGAGCACCCCTGCTCCTCCACATGTGTTTTCCTTCATTCAAGTGTGTGTGCCCCCATATCATTTAGCTCTCCCCTCTCTAGGGCCCCAGGCTGAGAGGCAACCTCACCCTCTGTGACTTCCATCCAGGATCACAGCCTCCAGACAGTTCCATTCCCCTCCATCCATCTCACAGTCAATGAAGCATGACTCTCCTAGTCTCTGATGCCCAAGAGGCAGTTTCACCATAGGCCATGGGATTCTCTGGGTGTAGTGTCACTCTGGTTAACTCTTAGATGATCCTGTTGGGAGTGAAGCAAGGAACCGCTTCCGAGTTTGAGTCTGAAATAAAGTCCCTTAAGTATTCTTAACACCATGACATATTGTATTACACAAAAGTTGTTCCAAATAGAAATCTCCAAAACCAAGAATGAGTTTCTCTACAGCCATCCCATTCAAGGATAATGGGTTTTTTTCTAGAACCACTAGAGCTGGGATTATGACAGAATTTACCTAGAAAGTTCAGAGATTTAAATGAAATGGAAGCAAATTCTCGTCTTTGCGCCTATGATTTTCATACTTAATGAGGTTTAAGCTGGGACAAATAATTAAATGGGACAAATAATTTAAATGGGACAAATAATTTGAGAATTAGTTTTCTTGTTTGGGTAAATGAAAGATACATAATACATGTAGCGATTTGTTTGATCTCCTTTTCTGTAACTCTTGGTTTTAACAATTCTAAAAGCTAATGTTTCTGTGGGAAAGTGTAAAGGATAAGAAGATTTAAGACAAGATTGTTCCTAAAGTTCTGCCAAAGGAGTTTTTAAATGGCTTTGGGAAAAGGAGATGAATTATTTTGTATCTCTTCCCACTTGGTAAAAAGATGAACTCTGCCTCTCAAGTCAGGATAAACTTGGGAGGTTGGGCGCAGCAAATATCTAGGTGAAATTATTATAGCTAAGGCATGAGGAGAGGGAAACATGATTATGACTTTCAGCACAGAGCAGCCAAGATAACACCAACTATGGTGTTTCAGAGATGACAAATACATAAGCTCAGGGAAAGTAAGGGAACAGTGATCCAAATTGAATGTCTACATATGTGCCTGCAGCTTCCAGTAATTACATTATCTACACATATTAGGCAGTCTTTTCATTTTAATTACATAACTGCAGTTTTCTCTTTAAATGAGCATGGTTTATCCACTTAAACTGACAATTTGAATTTTACAGGCAGTGATCATTGTATATAATCTGTAGAGGAAATTTTCCTACTGGCATAATTTACTTCGTACAATGAAGAAAAGTTACCTTTTAATCCCCAATCAATATTAGAGAGCACACAATTAATTTAATAGATATCTAGGTAGTTAACATAAATCTGCAAGTTAAAGAACCAATTCTTTTCTTATTTTTAATGCATAGAGCACTAATCTGTCTCTCAAAAAGAATTTTAGTCTTCTTAGAATGAATCTAAAGTCTAGCTGCATTAAGATGTCAGAATTATAGATGAGATTGCTCTGAGCACCGAATTGCAGTTCTATTGCTTTTTTTTTTTTACCTTTGCTTCTTTATGAAGCGGCACAAGAAACAGTCCCATCTCAATCTTCTGCTTTTTACCAGAAAGGTTACTGGATAACTAACATCAGTTTGGGGTGTAATATTAAAAGCAGATTGCCAATTGGAATGGGTGCTGTTCGTTTTTTCCCTTGTTCCTTTTTAATATAACAATTGCATAACAGAAAGCTGAATTTTTAAAAAGAACCTCTGGAGCCTTTGGCAGTGCATGTCAATCAGTGACCAAATGAATTTGCAGAATGATATGCAGACGTGGAATAAAAATATAGGAGGCTTTTGCAACCCAGCTCTACTTCCCTGGGTGCATTTTTCTTCTCAGGATCAGCTTGGTTGATGCTGAAGTTCTTGGCCTGTGAAAATTTATTACCCACAGAGTCAATCTGCATTCAGGCGGCCAAGTCTGAATAAATAGAGTCATTGTGCTCGTCTGGGATTTGTGGCCAGAGTTCATCCAGTCATCTTGACATTCACATCCCAGGAGATTCATAAAAGCCAACACCCTGGTATGTGCTCTTGAATCCTGCCAAAATTGTGTAGAATTATATAAACAGGAGTTGAAGCAATAATCAGGACCAGGTTCGAGGGGTAAGGCTCCAAAATCAAGTTTCTTCATTAGAAACAAGCTGTATCATAGATGTTATTTGTAGCCAAACAAGAGCTGAAAAAAAAATTTTGCATAAAAATTATTCTGAGGGTAATCTTGAGTGCCTACTAAGTACCAATATTATGCAAGATTCTGGCTTGTTGGTCTTGATGAAGAATTAATAATACTCATTATGATAATTTAATCTTACATTTTTAAGTAAATTTTAAATAACAGGAAATACCATCCCTTCAATGACTATGCAAAAAAAAAAAAGTATATCTTACGTATGTTAAACCTAATAGCAAAATGGGGGGGGGAAAGGGGTTTTCTTTTATTCTTGCATCAATGTTGTTTCTAAGCTAAATATCCAATTTAATCATGCTGAAAAAATTGGTTTCTTTTTAATATGAAAATAGAATAAGAAGTTTAATTGTAAACCACTGCCTATCAGATCTTTGTCATCTATACCCATATTCGAACCTTCAGTGAAACTCACAATCACTGGAACTCAAATGTTCAGTAGGTTTTTATCACTTTGTTTGTTTAACCATCCCCAAAACTTAGTGAAGTAATCCATATTTTATAAGTAAAATTTTACTGTCACTCTTAAAATATTTGTGAAAAGCAGCACAAGCATTCGGTAGAGACACAAAAATATAATTCTTTTTTTATATTAATCAACTTTCATTTCCAAAATTGAAACAATCACCCAAATAAAATGTCACTTAGCACAGATGTAGAAAGGCCCACAGCCTTGTTTCCTAAATTCCTTTCTCAGACCTCTCTAAGGACCTGATTGAGATTTATTTAGGTTTAGATGTGTCCAGCCAGCTTGGGCTATAGGATGTGATTAATTTTGGTCTGAAGACCCTGAATGGAAATCTGGAAAATGAGAAAATCATATAAAAATTAAAAGATAATCCATTAAATTTGGGCAAGCATTGCTTTAAGTTGAAGAATTCATTTTTTAACTAAGCCAAGTTTTTAATCAATGGTGGATATCAGTACATCCAAAATAGACTCTCCATTTGGAGAACAGAAGAAAAGCCATCATCATTAGTTTATGGGCATGCTCTTCTCAAGCACAACTGCCAACCTGGCTGCTTGTTGGCAGAGAAGTACAATTCTCCCTCCAGAGGACCCTGCAATTTAACTCAGAGGAATAGCCCTTTGTCTTGTGACTTTAATGGTGTTTTTCAATAGCTTTTTCAGGAGTATAACCATTCAAAGTGGATGCTCCTTGGAATCTGTGCTATCACTCATATCCAGGCTTTTGTGGTTTCATGCAGTAAAGGATTTACCTACAATCAATCAGGTGTTTGGTCCAGACATGTACTTGCAAAGTTCTGTTTTTGTTTGTATTTTACCAAGCCATCTCCAAGCGGGGCCGGTTATCTCCTAAAACACAGCTTTTCTCAGGAGACTCTCTTAGTCTCTTGTTTCTATATAGAGTAAAATCATTTCTGGTCACTCAGTGCCCCCTTGGCACTTGCCAGTTCCGTGCTGACTGATCTGCAGCCTACAGGTGAAGCGAGACAAGACCATCTTTAAGAAGCAGACTAGTCCATTCCTGAAATGCCAGGCCACCAGACACAGTCCTCCAACTAGCAAAATGCAAGTGTATGTTACTCAGAACATCTCTCTGGGGAGGTCTGATTCAGCTACATGTTTCTGGATAACAATCTTTCCCAACTGGACTTCATTCTTACAAGTCCAAGGCCATTCAAGATAGAGTGTGTATTAGAACATATATGGAAAATATTCACATGTAATCCATAAAACAGTGTTCACTTTGAAAGGTGAAAATCTTAATACCGATGATCACCCAATCAGAATTGGTTCATCATCCTCTTATGTGATTGATTTGCAACAGTGCAATTTTGGGAATCATTACTCATCATACACACCTATTTTTGCCCTCCAATATTGCTGTTTTGTCTGAGTTTAAGTAAGACATAGAGCCAGACTTAGATTTGGGTTTTTCAAGCACAGGTTGCATTTTTAACAAAATTATCAAAATATTTCTTTCACTTTCATCTTGTCTTTATACAAGAACAAAGTAATATTTGTTTTCCACAATTTAGACTCCATTATATTCACAATCCAGCCCCCAAGGCCAGAGGAAAGTGGGTGGGGCTTCACCAGAGCATCATATCACAGAGGCACAGGACTTTGTTAAAAACTCCAAAAGGCATTTGGCAATCCCACCAAAGTAGGAAGTGACTAATCCCAGTATTACCTGCTGTGCCAAAGATGAGAGTTATTAATGAGTCATCACCATTTGGGCCATGCTCAAGGTCTGGACTGCCCTTTAGTTGCCTTGTGAGATGAGTTGCAGCCGTGTGTGGGTGATCATAGCCCTGGTGAGCAGGCCATAAAGCCATGACAGAACCTGCAGGATTTAGACCACATCAACATCCACACTCCAGATTCAAACTTCCACTGCCAAGAACCAGTTGTCATTCAGTTATTCTTGATGGTTATTCTTGTTTGTCTTTACTTTAAAATTGTATATAGAAAGGGAAACATGCACACACACACAAACACACACTCACTTACATGGACAGTGCATTGGCAATGCTGTGTCCCAGAATCTAAATGTTTCTGCCACCCTCACAATTCTGAAAATTGATAGCTGAGCTTGAATCTTTCACCATGATCCCACAGCACCCATGGAGCTACCTAATGAATTCTCAGTGGTCTTTGTACCTATCCAGACATGACCCAGGCAAGCACTTCCCTTGTATATGTAGTTCTGTTGTGGTAAGCCCTGGAGGTAAAAGAATTCTCCCTGGGAGTTCTGACAAGCTCTGAGATAAACAAACTGCTTCTGCCCATAACTTCCTTGAAGAAAAGAGATTAGTCTCAGAGACCTAGAGCCCGCCCTTTGCAACACCTATCTGAGAGAACACTTTGTGCTTCCTCTTCATTAGCATCCCAGAGGGAGCTTGTCTGTTAGCACACACCTTGGGTCCCACCAGTCCTCATCACACTGAGATTAGAAGAATTCAAAATTCATCTGTCCCCTTCCCTTTAACCTCTGCCCTGAATAGTCCACAGTGAGGCCCAAGCAGACTCCCCCAGCCACTCTGTTTTGCCCTTCCACTGGCCTGCTTTGAAACTGAGCAAGCCGACTTTACTGAACTTCTGTTTTGAAATCTTAAAGTAACTGAGCAAAAATACTAAAGTAGATTAAAAGAAAATATTTTATATTAATACAATATGTTATATCAATACATATTAGTGTAGAACTATTAAAGTATGCTTTTTACCTTCCACCCCCTCCCCTTCTTCCTCTCCCCAGGAATGTTCTTTATTTGCATTTTTTAATATATATATATATATATATATATATATTTCTTATAAAGGAAATAGTTTCATAGAGAGAGGGGTGCTGATTTTTAACAAAATAATAATTCAGAAAAGCTTTCTCAGATCCTTTTACCTAAAAGGGTAATTGATAATTAAAAGGTGATGCCATTTAAAGACAAAATATGGCCTTGTTCATTGCTTTTAAAAAGAAAAAAACAACAGTGGAATCACTGGTTTGTAATCACACTAACAGAAGAACAGAAGCATGAATAAACTTTTTAGAATCTATGATAAAGACTAAAGCCCAGTTGGCAATATTAATTTCTCATCCTCTGATACAACATTTTTGCAGTGAGATCAAATTGAATGAGATAAAAACTGATATATCATCCCTCAGGAGTTCAGGCAAAGCACCTTTATGGCATGGTCATGGTTAACTGGTGATATTTTTGTCAAGTATTTGTGTGACCCTTGTCACACAAATTTGTGCTGTTGATTAGATCTTGTACCACAGGTTATTCAACAAAGTAACAGGTACCCACTTCTAGACTCCCTGAATCTGGCTCTTTATGGCATCAGCATCCAGCTGCCCAGGTAATAGCAGCTACTTGTTGCCACAGCACAACGATACTACCTCATAAAGCACCGGTTGCTCCCCAGGACTTGGCCTGGAGCTGGATACCACCCAGTTTACTTCCATACACACCCACACATCATGGACAACACTTACAGCCTTATGTGTGACTCTGGGTTTTCTTGTCATCATTCTTTTTTTTTTTTTAATATATTTTTTAAGGTTTATTTATTTATTTAAATAAATATTTATTTACTTTTGTTATTCATATCTTTTACATTATTGTGTGTTCCCCATAGGTTACCCATCACCTGTTCACCCGTGAAGCCATCACCATAGTCCCTTGTGCTCCCCTCTTCCCCCCTCTTGAGCCCTTACCCTCCCCTCCTCCCCTGCTGAATGTCGCATTCTTATTTGTTTGCCATCATCTTCACTTCAGACTAACGTCTTGCATTCCCACTCCAGCCCCCACCACAGGCCTCCTTCAGGAACCCACTGGGAGCACAACCTTTAATGTTGCCTTTAAGTTGGCCAATTGTGCCCACGGGCTAGGGAGTCTTATATTCTCAATGTCCCCAGTGGACCCCTAACCCCTGTAGCACAGGGTCTTATGTCAGTCACTCTGGGCAGAGCACAGCCCCTGGCAAGTGCTCTCATTTCTCCACACCTTTCCCTTCTTCCTGCTAACTCATAGCAGCGGCCCCAGAGTGTGCACACTTGTATTGGCAAGTCTCCAGGGCTTAAATCAGAAGGAGCCACATGGCGGAAGTCAAAAATTACTCCTGGTCTGTCTTTAATGTCCTGGAAATGCTTAATGAAAACAAATGCTTCTCAGTCCCCTTCAGAAGATTAGTATTGCCAAGTTTGGACCTTCACTGACAGTTTGATCACAAATAAGCCCTCAGTTTGTTGGTAACAGCATCCAAAGTGTAAGATAACATCATCCAGGCAAACTTCGTTGGTCAAGTTGACCATGATCATGTTCTGTAGGATATAACAGTTGCTCAATAAATGTTTGTTATTGTCTTTATCAAATTTAATAGATGTAGCAAATCTAAGCGATCCTGTGTAAATAAATAAAAACTACTTAAACTTTCCTCAAAAAGGAAATTGTACCCTCATGTTTTAAAGAAAGTAAAAATAGAGTAAGAATATACAGCTAAGAGTGGAAAATGTATTTCAGCAAACTTCTTAGATTGGGGCCTAAGCAATAGCAAATAGCAAATAGTGGTATTTGTCATTCCCAGAAGTCACCTACGCACATCCTACCTGTGAATCACACTTCAAGTGTTCCCTGTCATCAGGAAGCTCTTTCTGGTGGTGGGGGGATGACCTAGGATCTCTGCCTTCAATCATCTTCAAGGAACTTGGGGAGCCAGTGCTAAAATTTCTTTTTTTTAAAGATTTTATGTGTTTATTTTGCATAGAAGAACTGGGGTGCAGGCCAGAGGTACAGGAGGTGAGAGGATTCCCCAGAGATGGAGTAGGGAGCAGAACTGGTGAATTTACTGAAATACACTGCTGAGGGGAGCAGCAGGCGAGGCAGGAAAGATCTGCTGCACCCATGTGGGTCAGCTCCCCAGCCAGGGGTTGAACTCAGGCCATAGCTGTGATAGCACTGAGACTGAACTCCTTGGCCACCAGGGAGGCCCAGGACTAAAATTTCTTAAGGCAGATGGTAAATTCCTCAAGAAAGAATAGAACCCAGTGTTCTATCCTAGAGTTCTAGACTAGTGTTTGGAGAGTGACAACCAACAAAAGCTTAAAAGGTCAATGTAGGCTTACAAAAAGGATAGGCTCGAATTATAAACAGAGAAGTATCTGGAAAGAGAACAGGAGAATGATGTCAGTATTGATTTGACTTAGAGACACAGGAATCGGAATTATTTGTGCTGTTTGCTTTCACTATTGACAAGTTCCTCAGCCCCTGTAATTCTGTCTTCTCACCCTGATCTTATTTATATTTGTGCAGTAACCAGACTGTCCAAATCACCCAGAAAAGCAGGGTTTTCTCTTGTAGTCCCTTACTCCCATCTGGTTAGCATCCCCTTTCACTCTCAAACATGTTTTCATGTTGATGATGAATTACATTGTCATCCCTGACTCTGCTTGACCCCCTAGAGAACAGGATAAGGTCAAAGTCCACTCAACATAATGCTTCCTAGACAGCATTCCTAGGAATCTAAGAATGGTGCAAAGTACTCATTGCAGAGGATAAAGGAGAGTAAGACTCTTTTCTTTGTCTTGCAAATGGATTGAAAAAAATGCCAAATGGAAGTTCAGAACATAAAAAGTTAGAGTCTCATCAACTATGACTAAATTGAAAATAACAGCATAAAAGTTAAGTTAATGAAACATAAAATGTGTTAATAGATATATAAGGAAATTAAGCAGTGAAATAAATTAATAAATACAAGTTTCAACTTGAAGAATGGTTAAAAAAAAAAGTAAGACTTTACTAGATAGAATTCCTATAAAGTTATCTGATCCCATCTAAATTTCACAGCATGCTTCAGTAACAGCAAAACACAAATGAATCAAGATTAGCTGTGATAATATTTATTCAAGTAGTTGAATGTAGATTCAAGTACTTGAATGTAGATTCAAGTAGTTGAATGTAGATAGTAGATACAATGTTCTAATACTGGTGAAGCAGAGTGAGTAAAATCACTGCTGCAGAGATACCTCCTCTGTCAGCATGATAAACCTGATACTGCTAATAGCACAGATGGAGTTTTCCTACATGTGGAATAGAAAAAAAAAAAGAGGTATTCTTACCATTAAGTTCTAAGTTCTACTTCTCTTACAATAGCAAAATGCATATCCAAAAATTAACCATATATCTCCTTTTTATGACTATTATTTGCCAAAAATATGATATTTTGTATTTAATTGGCAATTAACAGCTTCAACCTCACATCCAGCTATCTACTCAACATCTCTACTCAGCATCCCAGAAGCATCTTGAACTTCACAACCCAAAATTAATCTCCACATTTGTCCCTGCTCCTACACCTGTCTTGCCCATCCAGTCAGTGGCTTTCCATCCCTTCCAGGTGTTCAAGTTGGAACCCTGCGACTCGATCCCAGCACTTCTCCTGGCCTGCCACATCCAATCGATCACTAATTCTTTCAAATTTACCTCCAAAATGTAACAAACTCTCCATCACCAATGCCACCATGCACTTCTCTTACCTGGATGACTGCAATTATGACAAATACTGTTCCCCCCTACCCAGATTTTATCACCACACAGAAGTCAGAGAGGTACTTGAAAAAGATGTCATATTGCCTCACTTTCTACCCTGTTATTTAATTATAAATTCACCAAAAGATACAAAGAATATATAGTCAGGTCCTTCATATCTTTCCCCCACCTCTCCCTAAGCCCTATGGTAACTTCTTATTGCCCCATGGTTAATAATAAAAATTCTTAAATTGGCCTCCAAAACCCTGGGATCTGTCAATGCTCCCACCACTCAGACTGACCTTGTAGTTTTTCAACTGAGCAGGGATCTACACCTGCCTCTGGCCTTAGCTCCCAAGCTGATTTCCCTACATGCAGACCTTCGTCCCTCACCTGTCCCCTTTCTCTGATTCTAATACTCTTCTTTGTCCTTCAGACGTGAGCTGCGTTGTGCCTTAGCGAGCCTCCCGTGATGAGGCCCCTGTCACATTCTGTTTCACAGACCCCATCCTCTTCAGTCATGGTCCTTTGCATCTAGAATACTTGCATATGTTTGATGTTTCCTGTATGGTTCACATTTAGGACTTTGTCTATTTTGACTGTCACCCAAGTCAAGCCCAGTATCTAGGGTAGGTACTTCAGATTGCATTACAGAACCATCCACCTGTTAGTTCTGTTTATGTCAAGTAAAAAGGAAATTGGATCATCCTGAGACCACTCTGAATTTCAGCCTCTTCCCTTTGTTCTCCTCCCCGCTCCAATATCCATGAACTTGTTCTATACACGACCCAATTACAATAAGGGCACTTAATTTCGTCTTTGATTTCCTTTCAATAACAGATTGTGACTGGTAATTCATTTAGAATATATTGAAACCTGAATGTCTACTGATTATGTTCCCAAGCACCAAGCTTGCTATAATAAAGAGAGAGAAAAGATGTCATCTCTTGAGGAGAAGCTGGAAAATGATTATTCTGAAAGAAAACTTGTTATGTGTCATAAACTTATGCTTCAGAATCATTTGTGAATGAGTAATGAACTCAGGAAAGATCAACGAAGCATTCTCTTAACCCCCTCAACCTATTTCGCTGAGAACTAAATAAGAGGAAAGCTACAAGAGGAGACAATTTAGGAAGAGAAAAATATGGTTACTGTAATGTGCAGCTCCTGTAAGAAGAAAATTGGGCAATTCATCTAGTTTACTGAGTAGTTTTTCAGACTTCAATCATGAGTTACCTAAGTACTTTTTTTTTCTGCTATTTAATTCCAAAGTTTATTTATTTTATTAGTTTCCAACAGTAAAACAAAATAGTGTACAAAAGCCAAAGTTTTTTGAAAGCAAGGAGGCAGTAAAAAAATTTCAGTGGTCTCTGGTTTGGCCTAAGACATTTTTAATCTAATGCCACAAGATTTCTTTTCCTCAAGAAATTGATGAAAACATTTAACATATTCTCATCTGCTTTCTTGATGGATAATCAGTCCTCCTCTGTAAAACTTTAATGTTATAGAATAACTCCAAATTAAATAGCAAATCAAAACCAGGCATTAAAATAGTGGTGCAGGAATTTTGAACACACATCATGAGGACAGATTGAAGACTGAGGAAACAGAAGGATATTACTTAGTGACTGGAGGGGTGTCAGGTCTCTAAGACCAGAGGAACTTTTGGTCCCAGCATCACATTCCTCCACTAAGGGAAAGCAACTCCTGTTTTAAGCTTCCAACTCAGCCTATATTAGAGGACTTAGCGGCCAACATTAGTCCTAGAGAGTTATTCTCAGTGGGCACCACCAAGCCAGGATACATCAATTTGTAGTATTTCAGGGATGGTCTGAAAGTTGAGTTTCTTATTTTTTGTTAGTTTGGGTTTCTTTGGTGTTTTTTTATTTTTTACAGTTTATCCATACAGTTTATCAGAAGAAACAAGTTATTGGTTTGTTTTTTATAATTATTACATTAATGATAACCTTACATTTATGCTCATGATGATTTTAATGATTATTGTAATATGTTGAAAGATACTATGCTAATAGATCAATCAGAAAGAAACTGGCCTGTAGACTTGTAGCAACAATCATGAAAACAATAGTATTTTCTCTTCGTTCCCTAAACCCAAGTCTTCAGTTCCAATACATAAATATGTTTTGTTATGATTTTCCTTTTTAAGTCATTTTCTTAAAGCCTACACATCATCTGCATTGCATTTCCTTTGGAGGTAAAAGAGAAAAAAGTCAATTGACTTTTTAAAATATTGACAGCCAGAGTTAGGTTAGAAATTTCTATTGAACTTTTAACCACGACTCCTATAGTTTTTATTATTCCAGGAAGAGTCAGCCTCTGATGCCTCCTGTTGAAATGATGTTAAGAGACAATAGTAATAATGCTCACCATCTTTCTTTGGGGGAGTTCAGTATATTTTTTTGTATATTTAGTCATACTGTGGCAGGAGTAGAGTTACGTTCTTTTCAAATGTAGCTGCCGAAAGTGAAAGGCACCTTGCTGAGTGATAGAGAACCCTTTAGGAGAGAAACCTGGGGACGGTGGTGGCTGCCTGTCTCGGGCTGGATGCTTTTGGTGAAAGTGATCCTGGGCCGGCCTTCTGGGAGCGCAGAGAGAAAGGACTGAAAACAGAGAAGGACTCATCCTCTGAGGCACTGGGTTGGGCTCCTAGTTGCCAAGTGACGCTCAGGCCTCACTTCTTTCCTATGCCTCGTGTAGCTGCTTCAAGAGAAAATTCTGAAATATCCTTTTTTCCTCTCGTGAACTAATTATGTGTCACTGGAAAGCAGGGCAGTTGAGCCTTAATTCACTGGACCAGGGAAGAAGGAGAGGACACATTGCCTTATTTATTGTCCACAGTAGCTAAGACATTGACTGGACTTTCACAGAAGGAAAGAGCAGTTTGGAAACTGAGCTGGATGTTGAGGGTCAGACTCCAGCCATAGAGTATAAATGAATGGTAAAACCTCTCCCAAATGTCATTTTCCGGTTCAGAAAATATGTTTTTCCTAAATCTGTATGGTTATCTTTCCTCGTGGAATTTATTTTAAGTTCCTCTTATTAATTTATTTCCAGTTTCTTTTGCAGGCCTAGCGTCACTTCTTTGGACCAACCTTTCATTCTTCCCACTCTGCTGCAGTTTTTCTGCACAGAGACGCTCTTGTCATTTCAAGGGAAGATTCTTCACTGTACAAGAGACCTTCCTGATATTTGAAAAGCTTTTGCAGCCCTGACAGCAAACACTAAATGCCAGTGGTGCTCCCCCATGAATGTACATGCAGAAACAACCCAGCTCAATTCCAGACACCACTGGGGTTGGGGGTAAGGGGTATAGTTGGGAACCACAGCTGGAGACTCAGATTGGCTCTTGCTTTTCCTTCCAGACCATATGACCATCCTGTTTCTCCCTTGACCATATTCCTTCTTCTCTTTAAAGTTTTGCTCAAATTTCAGTGTGGATTGAGGAAGGATTCCCTAATTTATTTGATTATTTAACTTTTCTCAGCAGATACTTACTAAGTGCCTACTAATAATTCTAGGCACAAGCTGAGTGGCAGTTGATCCACCAAATCATTAGTTAGCTTTTATTACTGCACCTGCCTAAGACTCTCTTCCTGTCACCTTTTTATTTTCATCATATTTCATAAATGTCCTCAAGTCATCCCTGGACTTCTGTTCTGACTCCAGCCTGAGCACTGAGCTTCTCCAGGACAACTACTTCTACTTTTGTATTTGTTCTTTCTGCAGCCCTGACTGATGGGTCTAGGGACATGCAATATCACTGAGAGTACATTTCATTTCATATCCAATGTATCATTTTTTCTAATCTGAAGATTCCATCTATTTTGTCTGCTATCTAAATGTAATGAGGACTAGAGTAGAAGCACTTTGGTGTAAACATTGGGTATAAACTTTCCATGTTAGTGTATAAGGTAGAAATGGACCATATATACTCCTTATTTCCTGGAGTACCCTGAGCAAGCCTCCACCTTAGAGATCATGCTTTGATCCTCTCCCAATGATGATTTCTGAGACAGAGATCAAAATGTGCTCTCTAATTTGTGTAGTCTCAAGGTGCTTAGCAATAGAAGGCAAATGGACAGAAATTATATTATGTACACAAAAGAAAAATGAATAGAGCAGACCCCCCAACAACATCATTTTGTTCAACATCATTTTGTTATAACTTCATGGGGACAAAAGTCAATTCCCCATTGGAATGTAGGCCACTGTCTGTGTGGAGTTTGCACATCCTCCCCATTTCTGCAGGGGTTTTCTCTAGGGACTCATTTCCTCTCACATCCCAAAGATGTGCACATTCAGTTCCTTGGTGTGTCAAACTGTCCCAGACTCTGTGAGTGTATGCGTGAGAGCACACTGTGTTGGAAGAGCATCCAGTCAAAGGTTGGGTCTCACTTGTACACTGAACTGTTGGGATAGACTCCAGCAACCCTGACCTGGAATGCACCATTTGATACTTGAATGAATGAATGAATGAATGTGGTTATTAGAAGTTAGAAGTGTTTGGGGTCTTTTATATACAAGTTTGGTGATGTTTTGTGCACAAAAATATGCTGAGTCTATTTGTCTATTAGTGGATGGCAAAATTAGCATCAATATATGTCATTTCACTTAAAGCCACAGTTCCCAAGAACCTATTGATGAAGTTAAGTGAAGACTTATTGTACAAAAGTGGAGAATCTGATGGGGAAATGGATGCCATTTTCTTCCCTTTTTTATTTTAAATTTTGTATATTGGAAAATGTGAAACATACAAAAATGTCTGAAATACTATAAGATCCCAGTGCTTCAACAGTTACCAACCCAAGGTCATCTTGTTTCATTTATCTGCCCACCCGCTCTCCTTCCCTCCGTCTATATTATTTTAAAGCAAATCCCCAAATCATACCATGTATCAATAAATATTTCAGCATGAATCTCTAAAATACTCTAAAAAGAATATTGCCATAATATTATTACTAAGCCTAAAACAATAAACTTATAGTATCATCACATTTCCTGTCAGTATTTCAATTATCTGTTGTGGTGACTTTTTCAATAAATCTGAAAATTGAATAAAAAATTATACCTTCTTTGGGAAAGAAGCTACAGAGGAACCAAAGCAGATCCTTTCTGATGACTGGAAAATTCTGCAAAGTGAAAAGTAAAAATCACCAAAAAGTGATTTTAGAGAGTCAAAATGAAGTAGCTCCAATCTGCTTGGAGGTTCCCATCCAATTCACCTGTCCCACCGTCTGCTTCCCCAGGCTTAGCCCCTGATGGCAGGTGTGTTCTGCAGGGGCTTCAGTTCATTCTTCTGGAGTGTTTCCAACATGATAGGACTCTTTGTGTTGCTAGGAGCTCAGTGTTTGACCACACAGAAAAAATGTGTATCACACAGATTTTTTTTAAGTGTTGATTGAGCACATAATTTAAAAGTCAGAATATTAAATAAACATCTCTGCCCTTTCTTCCAACAGGCAGCCCAGAGAACTGCTCTCCACGCTCTGTCTGACAGGTACATTTTGTCATTTTTATGAACTATAAATTGCTTTATGAAACATTGAGCCCTATTTATTGTGGCATATAATTCATAATCGGATTCTGTCCCTAAAGTATCTGTGAACTGGGATGTTAAACATTTTGCATGCTTGGATTTGTTATGCATGTGTGAAGTTTATTGCTGCAAAAATCACCTTGTTGTATTTCATAAAAAGTATGAAGAATCCCTTGTTGTGCAATGAAACAAGAGACAAACTTAAAGGAAGGGCCTGAATGGCACAGTAAATTCTGAACTTTGAAATTGGTTGCGATCTAAGCTCATTTTTCAGCAATAAGTACTTCACTTATTTTGAAATGTTTTCTTCAAACTTTTTCCATATGATTTCACCAGGCCCTATTTGTTTTGATGAGATTCTTTCTTGATATACTGGATGCATGCACCCCAGGTCATGGCCCTGAGTGCCTGCCTTTCTGTACCTTGCCTTGTTCTCTCTGTTTTTGATGTTGAATGAGATAAACCTAATCAATAAGCACATCAGAACTGTATTTCATCTCCTGATCTGGCAAAGGCTGTGTGTAACGATAGATGGATAGGGATATGTAAAGTTACTTTCTAGAATAGAAAGGTTTTGATTTTTCCTTACTATGTTGAGGGTGGAGGTGTCTGTGTGTTTTAATGAATGGTCAGGAGGTAAAGATGAAGCCTCTGCGTCTCTGCACAAGTGAGGTTTTTACAATTTTAGAAACAGCTGGGGGAGGTGCACCCTCAGCTGACTGGCAGGCATCTCGGTGTTGTCTGGCCAACCTTCACTACCCTCCTTTTCTTTCCATTTCTTTTTTTGTGGAATGAGCAATCGTTGTGTAAACCAGCTCTGTTCAGTGCTTCTCCGAGGTAAAACATGTCACTTTGTGAATTCTGAGCTCCTCCGTGAAAGGCACTTTCTCCGTGGTGGCAGACTGATCCTGAGTTGTTTTTGTTTTGTTTTGTTTTCAATTAAAACGCCTTCCCCATGACAACTACAGAAGCCTGTGTGCTCTAAGAGACTGCCATGTAGTCTTCTGAAAATGTTTCTGGGGTTATCACAAAAACTAGTAACTATACTACTCAGACTCTGTTGGTAGAAGGAGAGACCCTGGATCAAAACATATTTAAAATTCCTTTCCTGTCTATATTTCCTTTTTCCCCCCTCCATTTCTCCAGCAAGCAATTCCTTCCACAAACTTCATTGAGAAGTTTACAATGTTATATTACTGCCAACGGTTGCAAGATTTCTTTTGGGAATGATGAAAATTAAATTATGGTGATGGTTTCACAACCCTGATTACCTTAAATGGATGACTTCATGGTATACAAATTCCATTTCTATGAAGCTACATGTATTGACACAAAATGTCATTAGGACTTTGATAGAAGAAAACCTATTTTTGGAAAATATGGAATCCTTCAAAGACATAGTTACAGATAAAGTCATTAGAAACCAGGACTGAGACATTCTAAGACTTCGTCCCTAAAAAATAAATGAAATAAATTAATTTGGAAAATGCCATTTAGTGTAGAAAAAGTAATATGAATAAATATGAAAATATCTTAAAAATAAAAAATAAATAAAAAATACATGAATCTGGCCAGGGTTGAAAACGTGCATGGATTTTAATAATAAGCAATGGATGCTATTCCCTTTGATGTTAGTTTTGATCGTCTCGCTTTTAAAATAGTTGACTGTTATGTTAGCATCTTAGCCCCCCCCCCCATTGATTTTATAGCTGCTAAATGCAAATACTATGAGGTGGGAAAGTCCATTCCTTTGAAACAGTAACAGAAGTTCTCATTGTCATTATGCCTATTATGAATTTCTCTATCTTCAAGTATAGGAGAGTATTTCTTAAATCTAACAGATTTTCTGTTCAGAACTGAAGGAACTGTGTTCATTTCCTGTTGATGAGTTAACTTGCTATTCTAACAATGCAGTTGTGTAAAGCTCCCTTCTTTGTGACTTTTCTGTTCTGTTTTGGGGGCCACATATTGTAATTTCCCTCAGTAAGAAACATCTATAATTATTTGGCGATATAATTTAAATGTTTTTCAAAATAACAATTTGCCTACTGAATTAATTGCATTCATATTTTCTAATTACTTAAATTAGAAAATGCTAATTTATCGTGTGATATCATTTCTATCACATAACTTGGTACATGCAATAAACCATTATTTTTTAGAGAAGGATCAGTGTGACTCCGGTTCAGACCACAGCAGGAATTACCTCATATTCTGTCTGTCTGTCAGTGGAACCACTTTAGGCTGAGAAGGGAACTGAGCAACCCCCCCACTCCCAGGGGGTGACCTTTCCAAGGTAGAGATCTACCTCCCCTCTCTCTGGTATTAATCTGTTATACACTCATTTACACAAACTCTTCTGGTTTGTTCTTTTGTTTTACACTTGTTATCACCTCTTGATAGAAAATTCCATATTGATTAGGCAGCACTTTCATTTTTGTCCTGGGGGGGGGGGGACACTTTTCAGACTTTAAAGGTGCTTCCTGAGTTCTGCAATCTTGAAATTGGACAGAAAGCCTCTGTGAGCTCCAGCCCTGAGACCACAGTCTCCTTGCCTCAGTGTCCTGCTAGCCGGCTCGCCCACAAGCCCTTTCCACTTCCATTCAGCCTTAGAGCTAAAGTGCCCTGTGAACACAAGGGTATTAATACAGGAGTAGTGCCGTTTTGTTCCAAGAGGTAAAACTTGATGAGGAGATAGGATTTGGCTGTCCTAGAGTTGTTGGGGGAATGTGACCTTACACTGTGGAAAGCCAATGTTTTCTCTGTTTCCTCATAAGAAAGCCTTCAGGGCTTTCAGACCCAACCTGATGAGGCTAGTTAAAAAGAAAAGGGGTGGAATCTACTTTCTTCTCTAAGTTAAGTCTGTATGTTTCAAGTCCAGTGAGTCTTTAGCAATTAATATACAGTTTTATAGACTTCAACCATGGTATCTTCATTACCTAAATTTATAAACCATCTGTGGTCATAACCACAGATGTTTTCATCTGAGCAGTGGTTCAGCCACAATAAGCAAAGTACACTCTAGGTCAAAACTGGGTTCCAATATCTAGGCACATTCGGGCTGCAGCCCTACTAACGTTTGCCACGCTGCAGTGACAGGAACAATTGTTGTAAGGGTGAGATAGTGCTTTTTTGCCAGTCTTGTTTTTTTATGTAGAATTTTCATCTGTTTTATGCCTTTTGAGGACCAGCTGGCCTGCCAGAATGCTCACCGTTGCTTCAGATAATCATATATAAAAACGCAAGAAAACAAGGCAGGACGAGGTAGAAATATTCTCAGTGAGGTAGACAAGCCAACTACAAGAAAACCTCTATTAGTAAAGGGGCACTGCCCACTATCATCCTTACTTTTTCACTCTGTGTAACATGCCTTTCAGATGCTTTGCCTCTTATGGATTATTGTATTGGATGGGTTCGAGAGGCAGGAGAGAACAGGCATAAATGGGCATGACATTCACTGATGGGGGTCTGTCTTTGGTGTAGAAGCGCTGCACTCTGAAAGCCGCCACATCACTGGTAATGTGGAAAATATGCAAAGTGCCCTTAGGAAGGAGCACGGGTATGTGTGCAGCATATGAAGTGCCTCTGAATACGATTAACTTCCCTTCATAAGTAGTAAATAGTAGATAACTGTGATCAAAAAGAGGATTTGTGTGATTTATCAAGCTGAGCAACTGTGCATTTGCAGAGAAGCTGGAGGTCAATCTTGAAATCTAGGGCAAGAGGAGCACTAGGAAATTGCC
The DNA here is from genome assembly GCA_004024925.1 of Scalopus aquaticus. Lineage (NCBI taxonomy): Eukaryota > Metazoa > Chordata > Mammalia > Eulipotyphla > Talpidae > Scalopus > Scalopus aquaticus. The sequence continues at coordinate 54,842 of PVIJ01004601.1, forward strand.
AGGACTAAGAAGTTAATCATACCCTTGGACTGCCTCCATCTGTCTCAGAACGACAGAGCTGCTGCAGAGCAAGCAGGGATGCTTTATAGCAGCAAATCAGGAATTAATATTTTCTGTGAAACCTCAAGCATCATTTGCAGTAACTTGGGTTTTATAAAAATGGAGCATAATTTTATATGAATAAATCACATTCTGCTAGAAATATGAGAAGCTGGGGGAAAAAAATTGTGCTTGACTTTAGAAAAAAGAAAGGAATGAGCAAGAAAGCCAACATGAAAACAGTTGTTGAATCGATGGCACTTAGAGGGCACGAATGGCCATGTGGTTAAATTGTGCATATAATCATCTTCCGAAATGTCAGCCTGTGACTCCAAAATGGCAACATTTTTATAGCCTTGGAGATGCATCACCAGACTGTAACCTGTCTGCCCATCTGGCAGTATCTCAGGTCCAGGATCCATTTATATTGAAATCCAAATAACTGCCACTGATTTATGCATTTATGCCACAAGTATTTATTGAGCACATCCCTCCTGCCTTTCCAGGCGCTGTGCCGGTGCAGGGGTGCCGTGGTGAACAGCAGTGATCGTGTGCTTGTGCTCTTAGCTCCATCGTCCAGCAAGGGGCTGGCTTTGCAAAGGAGTAGGCTTTTTTAGGTTTCTATATTTGCTATGCTCAATTTTGCACTTTCTCAAATAAACCTCACCCACCAAGTCTCCCATTTCCCTTAGGAAAAATATAATGCAATGAAATAAATAAGGCATAGGCAAACATGAAGGAGCTTTACCTCTACTTAGTTCTAGTCTACATCTAAAAGTAGGACTGGAGAAGGCTCCATGTTGAGGGGAGGGCAGAGCCATCATGGGGCCCCACAGTGGAGCCTTGGTACTTAGCTTCATCTCCCTGACCCCCGCCAAGTGGAAATCAGCTTCGACAAAGCCAAGCCAGATGTGGGGGGAGCCACAGCACAGAAGTGTAAGTTTCTACGTGAAATTTTACACTGTGTCCCTGACATCATAAGAGGACAGTCACAATTGTGTCATGTACCTCTAAGAGTCTTTAAGGGTCTGGGAGGGTGGTTAAGAAAGTTTTAAAGTTTCAGCTTTGAGGATGCCGTGGTGGCATGCCATGTTTTACATTCCAATGAACAACTTACTCCGGTTGTAGAAATATTTATTTGTCTCTGATAAGCATACTCGCCCTAACATTGCTGGCAGAGTTGTCATTTTATGCCTAGCACACAATACAGTTCCTGGCCACTAGGAGGCACAGTGAGTTATTTGATATATCAATCCTGCCCTGAGGACCCACAGCAGTCTCTAGTCTCCACTAGAGGCTCATAACAACCCTGTGAGATAGGAAGGGGCCACTGTACAAATAAGAAATTAGAAAACCCAATCTGGGACAGGTTATACTCACCCAAGGTAACAAGGTAGCAAGTGGCAAAGCTAGAACTAGACTGTAGGCACCCTGACTGGCAGGGACATTCTCATCCCCCATCATGCGCAGCAGGCTTGCGTGGGACAAACCATGATGCCTTGGTTTGCATTCTGAAAAATCATCTACTGTCTGCACTAATACTTTTTTTGTTTCTAATAATAATTACAATAATCCTACCACTTCAGGTATAGTTGTCCTATACCTAGCACCTAGTACCAGTTCCTGACAGTGAAGAGACACAATAAGTTATTTAATGAATGAACACAAACAATAAAAAAATCAATGAATGAATGAAGATTAATGTTTTGTGGTTAATGGATGGCAGCTTTGGGAAAAGACTCTTCCAAAACTGGCTGTCCACCATGACAGCAGATGGCCTCAGGAGGAAGAAGTCCATGTTCAAGAATATAGCACTAAAGGGCATGCCTCTAAGATACTACAGAACTGAGAAACACTATCAAATGCCATGCAGGTGGGGGGGTGTGATAAAAATAATACCAGTCCAAAATTCAGAAAGAAAGTCTCAGGGAAAAAAAAATCTCGAGATTGAAATCATGTAATGCAATTACATTTAAGTAGTAGAATTGAGTTAGAAATTAGTGGTATGTGATGCCCGCATGCATGGAGAGGGAGTGAGGCCAGAAGGCCTCTGGGGTCTCCTCTCAGCCCTCCCCACTCCTCGTTGCTGTGCTCCATGCTATTGATGCAACTGAAAATGGTCTTCCATATTATCTCCACCAATGATGCATGCTTCTTCTCCTTCATTCATTCTATGAATATTTACAGTACTGAGGCCCCAAAATGATCTCTGTGGAAGATCCACGACCCATGGGCCCCTCTCCCCAGGAGTTTGCAGTGTGATAGAGGAAAGGTTGGCACACGCTTACCCGTCACGTGGATGAGCGGACCACGCATGCGTACTTAACCACTGTTCTTGGACTGCGTCCTATAGGTACCACGATCAACATCTCACATGCTTCACTTGATTTAACCCTCACAACAACCTTCTCACCAAGGACCTTAAAGAGATATTTTCAGTGAGACTTGATGTGAGATAAAGCTTATCTTCCAAATTTTCTCCCTAAACTTCTAATGAATCTGTATTTCCAGAGTCCCAAAACTCACCGAGAGTCTTTGACCATAAAGCCTCTAAGCGGTCTGACTCCAGTCAGTACTCTTAAGCTTTTCAGTAACAACCACCCCATCAAATAATAAAGGATGTCAATGGGGGGGGTGTGTCCATATGACATGGGGGATCCCTGGCAGAGATCTTCTGGGGTACCATGTAAAGAGGAAACAGTGCTCAGTGAGTCACTGAGCAGCAGTGTCTAACGGGGCCACGGATGCCCTTCAGCATCCACGGGAGCAGACGCCCCAGTCTCACTGCTCCCTTGGGAGAGGCCTCAGAAGTGTTCCTTCCCGCCTTTCAGTAGCTGTTACCTCAATTGGCTGCATGAAAATCACAAGCAAACGCAGGCTGTCAGGTCTAAAACTCAGCTTTTAAAAAGCCCCCCTAATACTAATTTCCACAGTAAAATTCAATGGCTCCAGAGAAGCCATTGCCTTCTATCAGGTAAATAACACACAGTTTAAAGGTCCCAAACCTGTACTTTACACAATAGAACAGAACAGCCTGGAAGAAACTGTTACAGTCTTTTGAGTAAATAAATAACAAGTTGTATGAAGCCACTAATTGCCCTTTAAGTTGGCTCAGGGACTTAGGGGGAGACCTGGAGGTTAATGTTGCTGCCCATTGTCTGAGCTAGGACACAGCAGGAGGGGCCTCCAGTGAAAGCAAGTTTTAACCCTTTTAGTCAGTGCCCCCAATCGCTATGGGAACGGACAGGGCAGACTTAGAAGGGTTTTGCCTATAAGAATGATGGTGCAGCTGCACAAGGCTGTGAATGTACTTAATGCCATTCAATTGCACACTTGAAAATGGCTAAAGTGGTACATTTTATGTCTATTTTCCACCAAAACAAAAGGAAAAAGTGAATATATGTCCCTGCATATACTAAAAGCCCAAGATCTTCGGGATGATCTCCCTTCCGTAAGTCTAGAGTGACAAAGTGTGGTCTCTCCTGGCTTGGAGGTACTGGAGTTCTATCCTAGGGGATCCCACCCTCCTTCTCCACTAGAGGAGAAGGACTCACATAGGCACAGTCTCCTCCCCGACTCCAGTAGCTGGGGGTGTATGACCAGGGAAGACCAGAGCTAACCATCCATACCTTTGACTTAACCAGCTTCCTGAAGGAGACTGGGAGCGGGGTTGGAACTAGACACCCCATATAGGGAGTGACATAACCAATTAGGATCATATTTTAAATTACTAGCACTCACCCATTATTGTCTATACTGTGTTCCTTTTTTGGACTCATTCTGTCAGACTAAGTAGATCAAGTGATGGAGGTGAAATATTTCTTGTCATACTCCTTTTGAACATCATGTAGTTGTCCCTGCTAGACCAAGGACGGCAGTACACTTTGTGTCCAATATTTGTTACTCATTTAATGTTTAGGGTATCCAGTTTTTTAATGCACCCAATAAAGATGTCTCAAAGTTGGCATTAAGTAGTCCTATTGTGTAATTACCATTGTTTTCAATATTTGTCACTACTGTCTACTCACTTTTTAAGTATATAGCTAACTGGCTACTTAGATTAAATTAAGTGTTTGCTGTCCTGCCAGGAATGTGTTAGTTAATTGGTGGTCAGTTCTAGTAAAACATTTAAACTGATGACACATGAAGATGCAATCTGTAATCTCTCCCCTCCCGGCTCTTTGTGGTCACCATTGTTACCCAGATTTGCAAAATTAAACTTAATTTAGAAGGAACCCGAGGGCAACAAAGAATATATTTTACAGGGAAAAAAAAAAGAAGATTCCAAAAAAGATGCATTGTTAATGTATTTCTTTTTTCTTTTTTAATTGAGGCAACATTGGTTTACAACACGGTATATGACTTAGGGGAACAGGTTCCTACCTCCTCAGATTAAGTCCCCACACCACACCCACCACTCAAGTACCCATAGTCCTTTACCCTAGACCATGGGCCCCCTTGCAAATGTGTATGTCTTAACTCACTGATGCCACTGTCGTTGGATAGATCACTCCTGTCTATGTCTTTACTCAGTGAGGACCAGCTGGAGAAACATTTGTGGTTGGTGGGTGGTTTGAAAGTCAATAGATTGGGATTCTTTTGTTTTGTTTTGCTTTGCTCTGTTTTGTTTTGTTTAAACCCAAACTACTTAGCTGTTTTTGGTGGAAGTTTATTTAAACTATGACACCAATTCTGTTTTGTTTTGTTTTTTAAAATATACTTTCAGCAGAGAAAACTAGCCAAAACCCCTCCCAGATAGTCCTCCCAGGGGCTATTTCACTCTTCAGACTCAGGGAGCCAGCTAGAGCAAGCTGCCCCTCCAGCTGCTGCCTCTGGGCAAGGGGCCTCCATTCCCCAGTCAGCCTCTGGTGTCCCATTCCTTTGATTGTCACCACCCCCGCCCCCAGGCAGCCTTGGGCCAGTGAGGCCAGGCCTGCCAGCTGACCTTTGATGACTGCATTTTGGAGCCCAAAGAGCCCCTGCTGTGGTTGAAAGGTTACTGTGCTCCCCTTCCAGGAAGCAGCCTGACCATTCCCTGCTCCACCCTGCTTCTTTCCCTGTGCTGGCCCCCAGGCAAGTGACTGCTGCCCGTTGACCTGCAGGCTGCAACGCCCAGCTCTGTCCTCGCCGGCCAGTGTCAAAGGCAGGTTATTTGCATCCCTGTTACTTGGGACAATGATTTTTGAACCTTGCCTCCTCTCCCACTGATCTCAGTAGCCTTGGGTTTGATTTTCATGCAACCCATTCTTCCTCTTAACTGGACAGGCAGTGTTCAGTATGTCAGTGCTCACTAATTAATTACAGGTCAGTTAGATTAAATGTTGAAACTAAACCAACTACTTGTGAATCCATAGTCCCTTTCTTTATTTTACAGGCCAGGTCAGCCTGCTCGCTGGCCCCAGTCTGGCTTGGATAGGGCCTCCATGAAGACCAACCCAGGCCAAGAATCTAAAGGCTAGACAGCTATCCCTTTAGCCTCCCTGTGGCCTCATTTTCCCTTTTCACAGCCAGTAAACCAGGGAACCACTTTAGGCCACACTTCTCAATGGAGACAGAAATGCTTTTCAGCCAGTCCACTCCTGGTATGGGGAGGAGAAAAGGAAAGTAACAACATGTGTGAGGATACTTCCAGCTATGAATGCTACTGGAGCACAGAGTTATTTCTTAGATTTCTGAGGGAATACGTTTTCTTTGAGTCACTGAGCTTTTCATATAATTCCAAAAGGTCGGTTGTATGGGCCCTTGCTGCTATTGGAAGATGAACCCAAGCTGAATGGTAACCCATTCCTCTCTGACAAAGGCAAGTGGTGTTCAGGCACCTGGAGTAGGGTGCGTGCTGCACCAGGCCCTGAGCTGGAGCTGGATGTCACCCTGTTTCATCCCAGGCAGCTTTGGATGCCATTGTCCCCATTTTACACACGGAGAAACAAAAGCCTTGAGCAATGGAATCACTTACCCCAGGTTGATGAAGGGCAAGGGCTAGCTGGAACCCAGGCGTTAGCAGTGTGACCTCATGTGGGGAGGATCTGGCAGATGTGGTTGGTGCAGCTGCTTGATGCCTGCTAGCCCGAGGACCTCATCTGCCTCACCAAAGGGCAAAATCTGGCCTCTTCAGGTGCTCACACACAGCGCAAGGTTGAGCACTGCCAACAAGGCGAAGAGCTGCTCTCTCCCCTCGCTCACCCACGAGACAGAGTCTCAGTGCAGTCACATTTAATCAGGGGAAGTACTCTTTGCTTCCTCCATATTTGAACATAAAACAGGAATGAACAGGCTCCTGTGAAGGACTCTGCTCTGGGCTTGCTGGTAGAACATACCTCAACTATGTCTGTTCTCTCCAAGAGAGTAGTTCTAGGAATTTGAGACTTCCCTCCTTTTGTGTTCTGCACTTAAAATAGAAGATGACCAAAAAAAAAAAAAAAACACCTTGAAAAGGGCAATGGTCATACTTAGATTTATAGGATGGTGTGAGGAAAGCCAAGCCAACGTTTTTTCCTAAGACTTATATATCTTGAAGTTTTCTTTTTTTCTTCCCACTGGCTGGAGAAATATTAGCTATTCACTAACATTTCAAAATGAAGGTTAACTTTTGCTCTCGTCTCTATAGCAATTCTGTAGGGTCTTTAAAATGTGAACCCTACCCAGCCATTGTTCTTTTGGGCACTCAGGTCATCAGTCATCCTGATCTTGTCTCAGCCGAGTGAAATAGAGCCCTAGGGTAGGGAGACCACACCGAATCTGGATACCGGGAGGTCCGAACAGCAGGGCACACCCCTGACTCCTCACGTCCCCTTCTCGCACGTCAGAGTCCTGCCTCTGCCACTGACTCACTTCCTGATCCCAGTATAGTCTGCCTGGAACAGTTCTCCTTTCCCCTTCCCTACCCACCTCCCTCTTACTGATCTGCTCCTGACCAGAAGCCAAGTCACAGCTTATATATCTCCCGATCAGGCCTCCTCCCTTTGCCATCCTCACCCACAGCACCCTCCACTTGCCTCTCCATGACACTCACCATGGTTGTGATGAGCTGCTTCATCCCCTGCCTTCCCAAAAAGACAAGCTCCATGCCAGGGCTGCCGGCGCTTGGCACCCAGTGCAGTGCTGATACACGCCCTTCACACCGTTTCTCTGAGTCTTCTTTCTCATCTATAAATTGGAGATAGTAATATTCACTCTGTCCACCCTAAAGTGTTGTTGGCAGGCCTGAGGACATTACTGTTGCAAAAGAACTGTGTGAAACAAAAAGCTAATTATAGATTATAGACTTTTTGGTAGTACGGTTGCTATCAGAAAGGAAGAAAAAACAGCTTGAATAGCTATGGCTCTCAATGATAAATAATAAGTCAAAACAATCCATCACCCCAGCCCTTTCTTAGCTCTTGACCCCAACTTTGGGAAGACTGGTGACATTTTCTTCCTTTTTAAAATTTTATTGAAGTAACACTGGTTTATAGTATTTATGGAAGATTCAGGCATACAGCATTATTTTTCAACACATGTTTATACCACATTATGATCCCACCAAGGTTTAATGTCCACCGCCATGTAACTGACCCCTTTACCCATTTTATTCAATCCTTTCCCCTCCAGTGACCACCAATCTGTTCTTATAAACCAGGAGTTTATTTTCATTTTATTTGGTTGTTCATTTGTTTCTTTGACTTCCACACACGAGTGAAATCATATGGTATTTGTCTTTCTCCATCTGGCTCATTTCACTTAGCATAATACCTTCAAACTTCATACATATTGTCACAAGTGACAAAATTGCATCTTTTTTAATCACTGAGTAGTATTTCATCGTATATATTTTGTCTGGCAATGATAAACATGAGTTTGGGAAATGGACTCTAGGTTTGCAGGTACAACTTCTTTCAGTGAAACATCCCAAAGAGGTGTCTTTATTAATTCCCACGTTATTCCCAAACCTGTTCTGTTGAAAAAAATAAAATCTTCCAGTGTCCTTTTCTACAAATGCAACAGAATGCAGCTTAGAATGGGGGCGGGGGGAACTGGGCTACTTTGGATGCACTAAAAACCCTTCAGTTGTCAGCATTCTCTACACCTGCTTTGGAAGGCTATTCAGTAATTTCTTTTTATAGAAATTCTAATCTCATATGACCACTTTAGGTTTCTAAATTAGCAGCCGGGTGCTGCGGTTGTGAAGTTTTGTTTCACTGGGAAAGTGAATACATGATCCTTCTCAACTCATTCAAAAGCTTTAAAAGGCAATATTTTAACCCTGAATTTTGTGACTTTGAAGTCAATTCAGGTGACATTTTATCACCCCTCTACTTTTATTTCCTGACTGTTCTCCATCACACTGTCTGTTCTGTTACATTGCTTTTAAAAGACAGCTTTGGCAAACTGAAATATGAATTCCCAAGTCCCCAAACTTCCAGATCTATGATCAGTTGTAATTAATCCTCTCGTGTGTCATTTCATTTAGAATCCTGTCAAATAACCCAGGAGACACTTTGCAAAATCGGCAGCAGGAACTCCCTGCACACTATTGAACAGTGATGCTGTTGCCAAGTGCCAATCACCTGCCTTAAGTGATTCATCCCCAAACATTCCAGGAATGTCTCCTCTGTGTTTGGCACTGTGTATTTTTATGGTGGATGGGGGGTAAGAAAGATCACAAAACCTAAGGTTGATACGGTTTAGCAAATAAAAATACAGAAACAACGAACAATGCTTTAGTATAATTATATCCCTAGTGTTGCATATTACACTGGTCAACAGTGATATCATTACTGACTTTAAAAGGCCCTAATCTGTAGTATCTTGGTATGCTGAACATGAATATAACCCTGAAAATTTTTTATTAACTCTCGTTTTGAAGATATTTCATATAATTCATTTTATATGTTTCACCATGTAAATATATCCAGTAGGAGTGCAACAACATCCTAAAGCAGGCTCGAATGATGTAATATTGCATTGCATTGCATAATACCATCATGCACACATCATCCAAAGTTGACTGCATCATTTTCTGATGCAGTGCAATACTACTGCCAGGCAGCTGCTGAAGTAAGCTGACATCAGCATATAAAGCCCTGTCGGAAAGGTTGAGCATTGAAAATATTTCCGACTTTGTGCGAGACAGTTGAAGCTACTGTTCCGTAGAACTGTTATTATTTTATCCATTTAGGCACAATACAGAACAGTCATGCCTCGCAAGTGCGTTAATAGCATGGACAATTTCTGCTCTCTTTGTGGGGAAGTGACATTTGCCAACCAGAAGGAAAGTATCACTTCTCAAGTGAAGAAGGCTTATCATCTTTACTTCGGATCCAAGGTTGGAGACCAAGACAAGCCTTGGGCTCCTCATATATGCTGTGCTACATGTACAACACAGCTTTCACGGTGGTTAAATGCAAAAGACCATCAATGCCGTTTGCAGTCCCCACGGTGTGGAAAGAGTCAAGCAACCACATAAAAGACTGTTCCTTCTGCTTGGTTCCTCCTCTTTCTGGCAGAATAATGAAGCAAAAGAAGTAGAGAATAGTCTACCGAAACATTCCATCTGCATTGAGACCAGTTCCACATGGTGAGAGACTTCCTATTCCAGAACCTCCAGCAGAATATTCTCTTGATTCATCTGATGAGGACAAAGGTGAGCTGACCTGTTCTTCCCCTGTTCCGTCAGCATGCAGTGATCCTGATTTTCACTATGGTGAATCATCAACCCCACACAGACTAACACAGGAAGAACTCAATGATCTGGTTCGTGATTTGGACTTATCCAAAAACAAGGCAGAATTGCTAGGATCAAGACTCCAACGATGGAATCTTCTAGAAGAAGATGTCACAATTACTTGATATCAAAAGCGCCACCAGCAGTTGGAGCCTTCCTTCAGAAAGGAAAGTAGTCTGGTATTCTGTTCCAACATTGAGGGCCTCATGAATGCCTGAGAAATCATTCATGACCCACAAGAATAGAGACTATTTCTAGACTCTTCAAAACTGAATCTTAAGGCTGTGCTTTTGCACAATGGAAACCGTCTTCCATATATTCTATTCCTGAACAGCTGTACAAGAGACAAGGGAAGAAATCTAAGAAGTAGTCTATGGCTTGATTTTTTACAGGTATTAACTGCAAGCCTATTACTATTGGCATGCATTTCGTGATGTAAACATCAATTTATTGCAGATTACAAAAAAAAAAAACTAGAGCCAAAATTAGAATTTGACTGTCATGTTCGTGTTGAGCACATACAAATTGACAGGAAATGACTAATTTTATTTCAGTAACATGATTTTTGTAAAAATTTGTTGACCAGTGTTATTTATTGCCTATCTGAAATTTAAATTTCAGTGGGTGCCCTGTATTTTTTTTTTAAGATTTATTTATTTATGCATACAAGCTGGGGTAGAGACCAGAGGCATGGGGAGGCGAGAGGGTTCACCAGAGACAGAGTGGGGAGCAGAACAGGCAGATCAACAGAAACACACCGCCGAGGGGAGCAATGGGCGAGGCAGGAGAGGTCTGCCCAGCAATGTGGAAATCTCTCCCATCGGGTGTCGAACTCGCATCGCAGCTGCCGACGGCTCCACAGCGCAGTGCCCAACTGCTGCGCCCCTGGGGAGGCCCTGCCCTGTATTTTAACTGGCAACTTTACATAGTATGATAGTTTCAATCATAGTTTGATTGAAAGACCATTAAGAAAAAAATGTTCTGTAAAAACATTTGGTCTGGGAGCCTCCCTGGTGGTGCACGGGTTAAGTCTCAAAACTATGAAGCTATCAGCAGCCACTGCAGCCGGAGTTTGAGCCCAGGCCAGGGAGCTGACCCACATGGCACAGCAGACCTCTTCTGTCTCACCCACTGCTCCCTTCAGCAGTGTATTTCTGTCAGTAGCCTGTTCTGCTCCCCACTGTCTCTGGCGAATTCTCTCACCACCCCAACCCCCACCCAAACATACCTCTGGCCTACATCCAGCTCTTGTATGCATAAATAAATAAATCTTTAAAAAAAATTTTTTTTGATCTATGTTGGAAATTACATAAGGAAATGCCAAGATCCTGGAAAGGGATTTGTATAGAAACTATGAATGTAACTTAAATCAGAATTCCACTCACTCTTCAAGACAGCTTCCTTGAAAAGTGATTTTTCTCTTTTCAGATGGTACCATAAGCCTCTCACTTCCAAAAATGTTGTGTGTGACATTGCTCTTGATTCTCCAACTGAGGGTTTGTCTCTGCGTGTAGAGCGTATGTAGTACTAGCTGCAAGCATTGGGCCTGAGTGGAAGCCCAGGTTGGGGAGGCACCGTATGCTGGCTGGAGGCACCTCACAGAGGCCTGCACTTCCCCTCCCATTACCTGTGTCCTGAGAACTTCAGACACCCACTTCCCGCGAGACCTGAGCTGCTGCCACAGCTCCACCTAGACCTTTGGTGCCGTAGCTAATTTGTATTTTGCTGAGTTATTTATGCCAAAGACTGTCTGTTTTGATAGAGTGGAAACTATTTTTGATGTCACTGAAGAGATTCCCTGGCCTATTTCCACAACTGCCACAGGCCAAAGGGATTTTTCTATTGACCTCTAAGAAGAGTGGGTGAGGGGCCAAGAGTGTCACCTTCTAGCACACGGCTGTCAGGCTGCAAGGCTCTCACTAACAGCACTGTGAGAGGCTCACACTTTCCTTCCAGCTCCATTTCTTAAGCACTATGATTCCCTCAGTTATCACTTCATACTAATTATTCATTGCCTCACCTTTTTCCAAATGTAATTAATGAGATAAGTTACACAATGGCATTAGTAGTAAATAGTGTAATATAAAAGCAATTACTGAAGGGGCAATTTTAATTCGACTTATTTTAATTACATGGGACTCCAAGTTATTTAAAATCCTGTCTCCACAGAGGCTCCTTTGAGCTTCCAAAACTGTCACCACCTTGGTTACCTGAAGATAGACTGCAAACTTTTCTTCCACCTTTGCATTAGTGAGCAGGTCAGGGAATTCAAATAAATAGGTAACCAGGTAGATCATAGACTGGAACTGGGCCCCCTCTAAAGAAGGGGTGCCCGGGAGCCCAATGATGGCCCGTGCAGCAGGCATTTTGTTTTCAAGGACAATGGTAGTAGAAGCCTATGGCTGAAGTCCACAGGGGCAGGGGAGTGAGCAGCAGGAACTTGGAACCTTGATTGACATGCCACCCACCTTGCTGGGTGAGTTTTCTACACCCATGCCCAGGACTCTGGCTTCACCCAGCACTCCCCTGTCTGCCCTGTGCAGTTGCTGCTGCCATCTTGTACCCCCAGGTGGGGCATGACCACACTCAGGATGAGTAGGGCACCACACCCAGGCACCACTGCACCTCCTTCCTCCCCAAGCCAGCAAGGCCCAGCTCCTTGGGCAACTCTTCAGGACAAGACTTTCTCCTGTTTGACCCAGGTGCCCAATATATCCCAGTGTGGAGGTCATTCTTCACCCGTGTAGTCAGGGTAGCAGGCCCATCGGCAGGGGAGACGCCTGGCGCAACTCACACCCCTGTAGCAAGGCACAGTGCACTGAGGCCCGTGAGGGGCTATGCTCACCTCACAAGTATCCGAGCTAGCAAATGAAAAAATGCCATGACCATTTGAGAGACCAGGGAAGAAATAAGGAAGCTCTATGTTTTATCACTTGAGATGACACTTTTTCCTGCTTTTTGATCAAGGGAGTCATATGTTGCAGTGGGTCCTGCTGGTCCTTACTTCAGGACTTGGGCAAGCTGGGTCACTATCCTCAGTTGGCATCAGGAAAGGCCTACTGTGAAGCTCTAAAGATCCCGATGGACTGTTTTCTCTCATGTGATGCTCTGAGGCCCAAATGCCTTTTGCCTCTTGAAATTAAAAGGAGGCACCACCATCAGGTGAGCTCTGCTGTCCAGCTGACCACATACCTTCCCCCTCACCTCTCTTCCTTCCACTCCTAAAATCTGTGAACCCTCAGCTCAGTTTTCCTTCATTAGAAAAAAGAATAATTCTGATGAGAAAAACCAAAACTCCCACTGAGAGCTCCTTCTTGGCAAGGACAGTCCCAAGGAAGATGTTTCCATCTTCCCCGCTGCTTCCCCAGCGCCCCATCCAAGCCTGGATGAATTTCCTGAGTCTCTGGGGGTGTCCAGTGAAGGAACACGCTGCAGCCTCGCAGGCCTGGCTCATCCCCAGACTCTGATGCCCAGGAGAACAGGAGACCTTGCGGGGAGAATGGCTTCAAATGAGACCAGCCTGGGCTGAGGATTTTATTGACCTGTTGTACACTGCTGGGTGGTGCTTTTTTTTATTAGTCGAAGAACTCATTTCAGGGATAAGGATTACACATTCTCCATGATGGTGGAGATGATGAGTCATGGGATTCAGACTTATTGGCACCACACTCAGAAATAATACAGCAAATAAAATTATATTATAGACTGCATTCTAGTTTATTTCAGCACCCCCTTCTTTTCTTTAACATCCTCTTTCTCCCTCTTTGCTCAGCCTGCCAATAAAACAACCTATACTTCCAGCAAGCCTTAAAGAAACAAAGGCCAGGTTTTAAAATTAATGTCCTTGAATAAAATACCATCATAATCCCTCCCTCACTGGTTTGGCTCACTCTCAGCTTCTATACGTGGGTGTCATTTTGAGTTGTGAGTGTCCCCCCACAGGTTCTGCTAGGGGCACAGCCTCTGCAGGGTGTGTTGGAGGAGTACTGGCCTTCCGGACTCATATACCTTTCTCTGGACATTGTCATCTGCATGTAGTGACTATAGCAGCTACCTTGGGGAAGTGAGGACAAGCGAAGGACAGCAGTGAGAACAGATGGGAAGAAACTGCATCCTTAATGAGAGCACTAAACTTCTGAATTAACCATTTTTGGAAACACTGCCTCCTTGGGAGAGATGCATAGCCTCTGTTTTTTGAATATTTTAATTGTGATCTCTGTTCTTGTCACCAGACACAGTCAATACCAGCTCTGCTTTATTACATAGCATTTGGAAAGGTCCCTATGAACAGTACTTCCTACAAAAATACCTGAATAGTACTTTACATGTTTGCCCTGAGAATTCTTCCAAGGAACAAACCAACTTATTTTATGACAGCTAACAAGATCACAGCTTGAGCAGATACGGCCACAAGTCTATGTCTCAGATGCTATGATTTCGTTTCCATAAAAATCCCTTTTGCTCATCATCCTTAAGTCTTGTGTTCCTCGGTGAGATGCAAATTAAACACCACATGCTGCTGACATTCAGAAGCTCACTTTATTTGCTTTAAACACAGGAGAGGAATGGATTTGATTTTTTTCAACTACTGATTGGGTTAAGCGGAGGATTTCAGGAGCCAAACATTATTCTAGACTAAGACAAGGTGCTGCCCTCTCTTTGGGTCCCTCCAACCTCCCTTGGGAGCTGACTTTGACCTTGTTCAAGATCACAGCTGTCTGGAGCTTTGCAGTAAAACAGCATGTTTGTGGAAGTAAAAGAGGAAACTTGTATGCAACTTTAAGAGGTAGTGTTGGAAATCTCATTCACTAAGTGATTTTGAACATGCCATGCTCCATGTCTTTTCTGGAGAGTCAGACTGGTGATGTCCCAGGATTCTCCCTGATCAAACATTTTATAATCCTATGAAATGACCATATGGGTAATAAGGGTTAAGAATGCACAAATTAGAGGAAGTACTGCTTCTTTAAGCTATTGTGTGAGAAGTGTAACAGTTATAAAAAACTAGATAATAATGATAGCCTATATTTATTGAACACTTGCTGTCTGCTATGCACTTTGAAAATTTTTATAGAACTGTAAGTTTAAGCATCTATTACTACTAAAAGTAGTCAAGAATGGACAAGGGACAAAAATAGTTTAACTGCACTACATCAAAATTTAAAATGATTTTGCACCAAACAACTAGAATTTTAAAAAAGTGAAAAGATAATCCATAGACAGAAAATATTTGCAAACTGTGTATCTGAAAAGTGACTTTTGTGCAGAATATATAAGCATTGCAAGTCAATAATAATCAAAAATTTAAGGGCAAAGGATTTGAAAAGACATTCTCCATAATATAAACACATGAAAAGATGCTCAACAGGATTAGTCACTAGGAAAGTGCAATCAAAGCCATAACGAGCATGTGCTAGGATTGCTACAATCAAAAAGATGGACCAAATGCTGCAAGCATGTGAAGAAACGGAAACCCTGGCAGGAATGCAAAATAGTGCAATGCTTCTTTGAAGAAGTCTTGCTGCGCCTCAAAAGATTAAACATAAAGTTACCATAGGCCCTAGCAATTTCACTGCTGTGTAGACACCCAGAGAAATAAAAAGCTATGTCCACATAAAATTTATACATGAATACACATAGCTTTATTTGTAATAACCCCAAAATGGAAATAACGAAGTGATCATCAACTGAAGAATAGATAAACAAAATGGGTACACCCATATGATGGGATACGGTTCAACCCCGCTGCAGTACTAACACATGCTACGTGGGGATCATCCTGGAAAACAAGTGGAAGAAGTCAGTCACAAAAGACCACAGACTGTATGCTGCCATCTAGATAATATGTCAAAGGGGTCAAATTTATGCTAATAAAGTAGATTAGGGATAGACCAAGGGGAACATAGAATGAGGGAAATGATGATTACAGGGTTAATGTTTACAGGGTTTGTTTTAAGGGAGACAAAAAATATCTAAAATTAGATAGGGATTACAGTCATACAAACCTGTGAATATACTAAAACACATTAAATTACGTATTTTAAATGGGTGAATTGCATAGTATATAAATTTTATCTCATTGAAGTTGGGTTGGTTGGGGGTTTTTTTGTTTGTTTTATGTAACCAAGGAGCTCAGGTCAGTTTTACTATTTTATTGTAATATTCCCAGGAGGACTGCAGTTTGGGGCTGCACTGTGTACAGGCCTCATCGATTTGAACATGCATGTAAGTTCATTTCATGGCGATCTAATAAATAAGTACTTATGTAGCAGAATCTCTAATAGGTGTTGCTTTAAAACACTACAAGCTACTTGGAGGTTCAAGAGATTCTCTCCCAGTAGAACCTCTTTCTTCAGGACTAAAGCTGGACCTCAGTAGCTACAGTACATCTTGTCTCTCTCCACAATATTTCATCTCTAGAAGAAATCCCTGGCATCGAACCCCTGGTGAGAAAAAAAGCTCAGAGAAGCATGAAATTAAAATAGCCCACAATCTCTTGGCATTTTGTTGTAGACCAGAGGAGTAAAAAGCAATCAAGTAGGAAGCTTCCATGCTCACATCCAACAGTTCCAAGGTCAGGGGCAACGTTTCAGGCAGGTCAAAATGAAATACTGCTGGGGTTACTCTTTCTCTGCAGCTGGAGTATGCACACCCACACCTGGAAGCATCGCTCTTACCATCAGCCAGCTAACTCAGTCTCCCAGAGGCCTTCATCTCACACACCCTGAGTTCCCCATGGCTCCCCTAAAGCCCTTTGCCTCCATATTTCAGCCCTCGCTGCCAGGGGAGCCATTTTTAGAGTAGATATTTCCAGCTTTTTGACGGTTGACTCAGGCCCTCCAGAGCTGTTGCCACCTTGTAGCCTCCATTCCAGTTGCCAAGAGAGGTATGTTGAATTCTCCACTTTAAGATACTCTCTGGACTAAGAAGGGCTTTTCAACTCAGTGTCACTGGCGGTACCACCCAACTGACTGCAAGGGAAGCAAGTTCGTGTCAGCAGACGGCAGCTGCTTCTTGGCACGGGTTCCCGAGCAGTGGCAAGGAAAGGGTGGAAATAAAGCTGCCAGCTTGCCATGTTTAGCTTGTAGTGCAAAGATGGCCTGGCTGAAGCAACATGGCTGAAGCAACTGCTTCAGAGAAGCAGTACACAGGGGACAAGCCCAACTTCCTCCAGGGCCCTCACCCATCAGGACTGTCAAATTAAATCAATTAAGATATGCAGGGTGTCTGCTTCCAAGTGATATTTACCCCCCCTCAATCCCAGAATACATGACCAGAGAGCTCCACCCCATTCAAAGGCATCAGCCCAGAGAAGATTGCTGGATAAAAAAATGTGCTAATGGCCTTTTTTAAAAAATAAACAAAATATTATTTTAGAAATAGAAAAAAACCATAAAGTAGTCCAGGAATATTTGGGGATCAATGAACAGCAGTTCATTATTATAGTTTCCCTTTATCCATGAAATGCCTTCCTCCTTGGTTGGGTTATATGTGAGTCCTTTTTTTTTTTAAATAAAATTTTATTGATTTACCACTTGGTTTACAATACTATGTAAATTTCCTAAGCACTGCTTCCCACTTCAACGTGTGCTTATGTTGGTCTTTTGTCAAATGTGAAAGTAAGTTTGTTCCAAATTATCACCCAGAACTCCATGCAATAGCTCTTTTTGTCTTGATCTGTCTAGAAGAGAATGTTCTACACCCATCCTAAAAAAAAAAAAAATCTGATAAGTTCAAAAGCAGGGCTATCGTCAGAACAAAGTAATTATATTCTTTAGCAAATATCATTCATCAGGTAGTAATGCTGTAAACTCAGGAATCGAAAAAGAATGGTGCTGCCCAAACAGCTCCCCCAAATTGTGACCTTCGGGGGCCCTTGGGACATGCACAGTGCTGCATAAGTCTTTATGGTATTAATCCCTAGGTCTTCCCTACTCCTCTCTCACCCAGTTCACAGAGAGTTGTGCTGCTTGCCCCTTCCTTCTCGCCTTCTCCAGATTGTCTTACTGAGCCCTGAGATTCCCCTTCAGGCTGGAGCTAAGCTATATTACATATGTGAGAGCAACTCCATTCACATATGCTAAGCTATATCCCCAGTGTTTATCTTTTAGCCCTAATGTAATGTTTATCCTTCTTAAATGTCATCTTGTATTGAAAAGCAATCTTCTAAGTAATTATTTGATCTCAGGAGGGCTAAAACTACAGCAGTCTATTTAGAAAATAAAAGTGCAGTATAATGAGGATGATTGCCTGCAACCGTAGCTATACTCAAAGGCAGAATGTTTCCTTTATTATCAGTTCAAGAAATCTGTAAAAGTATTACAAAATAATCCTGAAGAACACAAAAGGAAGCAAAGCCAGAAGATACTAGAATGATGACATAGATCAGGAGAATGATTCTATGACTCAATTAAAATAAAATAAATATTTAGCAAATATAATGAAGATAAAAGGGAAAGAAGGCCAAATCTGGGATAATATAGAATTGACAATGTTTTAGTTTTAAGAGAATATTGTACATTTTTTGAAAAAATAAATGAAAAGAATTTTTGGAAGAAAATGTTAGCAAAATTGATAAGAGAAGGAATGGAGGGAGAGGAGTACAAGGGTGCAGTGGTGGAGGGAGAACTGTGGGGACCACACCTGAGGGGAGAAATCAAATACTGTCCAAAAATTAACAACAATGTAAGAAAAAGAAAAAATACTTAAAATTTAAAAAAGGATGAATGGAGTTGCTCTCATAGTAGAGCAATAGACAATAACCAAGGAATCAGTTGTAGCAGGTATCAAAGAAATTGCCATTGCAAAAGGCTGAAGGACTGGTTTTACTGAAAACTGTCAAGAAATAGCTAATTGTCATACTAAAGCTTGTCTAGAACACTGTGAAAAGGTAAAGCACTATCCAATTTTCTCTTTTAAGTTAAATCTACCGTGATGCAAAATCTGCCCCAAATCACCCCAAAATGTAAGATGTGTAAAGGTAAACATTTTAAGTTCACCTGTAAATATAGAGCCCCCCAGATTTCTAAATAAAACACTAGCAAGCTAAATTCAAAAATGTCTTAATAGAATCATCTTCTATAATCAAAAAAACTTGGGAAGGGTACCTAACATGTCCTATTGGTGGAAAATATAGGAACATTTAAAAAGTAGTAAACCTCATAATTCCACCATTCAAAAGTATCCACAGTTAACTGAATATACTTAACCTTTGGACAACATTGTGGTTTGGGATGCTGACCTAAAAGCAGCTGAAAATTGGAGTATAACTTGTGACACCCCCAAAACTTGACTATAGTTGTCCCTTGGTAGCCCCAGGGGATTTCAGAACTCACAGGGATATCAAAACCCACAGAGTTCAAGTCCCTTAGAGTTGGCTGTCCATATCTGCCGGTTGCTCTTATAAGGAGTCAAACAGCCAACACCTTTGGTTGGTTGAACTGTGAATGCATAAACACAGATAGAAAAATAATAACCCACATGTGAATGCCCAAGCAGTTCAAAACCATTTTGTTTGGGGTCACCTGCACATCCCATCCTTTCAATGTTTTTCCCTTCCCTCTGTGTGTGTATTTGTTTGTCTTTATGGAATTATGACCATGCTGCTTTGTAACTAGCCGAATGCCGGGGAAAGACCATGGGTGTAGATTAGGGTATAGATTATTTGGCCAAAAGTACAGAAATATAGCTGGGGCAAAGGTGTCCTCACAGATCCCAGGGGTCCCCAGGTTACTAGCAGGGTGCTAACACCTCAGTACTCTTATGATGGGGCCCCACTAATTGGTCAAGACAACTTACATGCTCCATGTCCTTAATAGTCCCATGAAACAGTTGTGGTAGACATTGGGGTCCTCTGATTCTCAAGAAAAACCCAGTCATCAAAACCCCATCCTCTCCCCAGGAAGAAGCAAAGTCAGCTCTTGGGTACTCCTGGTCAGTTTCTCTGCCTTCAGATAACTGGCATCCTGGAAAGACTCATTTCTTCACATACATACTGTGAGAATTTTTCATGACAGTAATATTCTGCTCTAATATGCTAACAATGACTACATAATACTGAAAAGTGTTCCTTCCTAAGAGTCGATCTTATTTATTTAACTAATTCCCTATTGGCATTTTGGTTGTTTACAAATTCTTTGTATTGCAAATAACATAAGAGCATATACCTCTGAAAATAAGTGTCTTTGAACATCCCTGTTTATTTTTATAGGGTAAATTCCCAGTTGTTTATTTACTTTATGAATGTATACACATGTGCACCTCCCTTTAAAAAAAATTATGGGGTGTAGGCCAGACATGTGAGGGGTGAGAGGAATCACCAGAGACAGAACGGGGTTGCAGAACAGGAGTTTGACTGAAATACACTGCTGAGGGGAGCAGCGGGAGAGACAGGAGAGGTCTGCTGCGCCATGTGGGTTAGTTCTTTGGCTGGGAATGGAAGTCAGGCAGCAGCAGTGATAGTGTGATAGCACTGAGACTTAACCCCTAAGCCACCAGGGAGGTGCTGTGCCTACCTCTTTTAAATGCACCCATCTGAGGGGATTCAAAATGTGTGTTAATAGGACGTTGACCAAGGGTCTCAAAGTACTGCTCCCCAGGCCTCATCTGACTTATAAATGTGTTTCATTGCTAAAACTTAATGAAACTTTTCACTGCTAAAACCTTTCAAATTAGTTATCAGCATTTTAAAATCAGGAGTTTTGACATAGACATCAGGTTTTGGGGCTTCTTCAAAGGGTTTTTAACTCTGTGCTCTCATTTCCACGTGACACAAATATGCCATGTGGGGAAATAGCGCTAAACCACATAGATATCCAGTTTGATGCTTTCCCACTGGAAAGCCAGGGGTCCACTGCCGCTTGTAGTCACTTGGCAGGGATTTGTTTTTATTATACCTGGACACTTCATTTGTGTGTACTACTTGTCTGGTCTCTGTAAGTTGTCAATTTTTAACCT
The DNA here is from genome assembly GCA_004024925.1 of Scalopus aquaticus. Lineage (NCBI taxonomy): Eukaryota > Metazoa > Chordata > Mammalia > Eulipotyphla > Talpidae > Scalopus > Scalopus aquaticus. The sequence goes on from PVIJ01004601.1 coordinate 75,540, forward strand.
ATAACGTAGAAGATAGCTTTCTAAAGTTATGTCTTATGAACTCCTAGGCATCCCCAAGGCAACATTAAAAAAAAAAAAACAACCATTGATGTATATGTAAAACCTCTCATGGGCTATTTCAGAGTATAGTAAAATACATTGACTTACTATATCACATTATTTCTTTTTTATTCATTCAGTCAATATTTATTGAGAATCTATGCCAAGTCCTCCGCTAGCTCTGAGGATATAAGGATAAATTAGATAATAATCCCTGTCCTTAATATGGTAAAGTCTATAGTAGAGAAATGGGGAGTATGCTGGAGTATAGAGTAGCTCAGGGGAGGAAACATCAGTCATGTCTGGGGAAATTAGGAAAACTTAACAAAATAGGGTAACATTGAAGCTCGGTCCTGGAGAGTGGGTAGGAGATAACCAGAAGAGGAAAGAAAGAACTTTCTGGCATAGGAAATGGCATATACAAGGCCCCCAGCTATAAACTGACACAAGTTTTCAAAATAATGAGAAATTTATTGCTATTATGGCTGAGGTTTAAGGAAGGACTCATGGAGGAGATGCTGGAGATCTGATGGAGAGCAGACCTGAAAAGCTTCCAAAGCCATAGAATCATTCCTAGAGGTATTGCAAAATTCAGTCCTGTGAGTTTTATTTTTTGGAATATAATCCCAGCAACAAGGAACCTCCTGGTACCAGCTTTTACCATTTTCATTTATCTTAATGTGGTTATAGTTTTAGATCAGTTACTGTCAATAAAGGTGCTATCAGTATAGGATTACAGAATTTGGAAATCTAGTTTTTGTTGAATTCCTACAGAGTCAGTACTCTGAGAAGCAACTGGAGCACTTCTACACTGTGGTCATTGGGGCAGGGCCAGCGGAGACCCCAGCTGCTGGACACTAGGCCCTGTGTAGTGCTCAGCTCTCCACACTACCAACCAGGCAAGGAGGCCCCCTCCTGGTCACTTGTTAGTTGAGAGCTTGTGGACAACTTTGGATATTTATTTATCCAGGCCCAACAATATGTTTGGCAGGCTGAAGCACCCTTGACTGTGAGGTCCAGGATTTGTCATTTAGGCTCCAGATATTTTCTTTTGCAGTCCAGTTTCAGACTCAGCAGAGCCAGATTCATGAAGGAATGTGTCACTCCAACCAAAGGAAAGGACACAACAAACTGGCCTTGTAGAATAACTGGACTCTCCCCAAGGTGTATTTGGTCTTGACTTACAAAATCAGCAAAACATTTCATGAAATCAAAATGTAAAAAGTAAATAAACCACCCAAGAGGGCACTGTGCTTAATTAATAGCAGATGAAATTTAGAGAACGACTAAGGAAATATTCTCTAAAAGGAGGAAGTATTAAAATTGGAAGGACATAAGAGAACCGAAATCCACTCAAATTTATTTTTATTGGAAAAGAGAGATGACAGTCTTTTTGAAGGCTAACTCCTTTATTTTTAACTCACTAATCCAGTGAGAGATTTTTTTTTCTATTGATCTTTTTTCAGTGATCAAATGTGAACACACCAACCCCTGTGCTAAGTTTGGTGACACAAAGTAACATTTTCATGTCAGAAAACTCAGCAGCACCATGTTCCTGAAAGGGTTAGGGCCTACAGGCAATCCTAGAAATTGTCCAAGACTGTGGTGTCATGTCATCCAATCATTTGTATCATATCAGGAAAGGGTTTATTTTTAAGTTAATTTCTTTATGTATCCTTGGTATGGAGACATGACAACCAGTTAGCACACTAAAATTTTCAGCTTATCATTTTAAATCTATAAAGAACCTGAAGTCTTCCTTCCAGATCTTTCTCATATCTTTTTCCATCTTGACCCTGTGAATCTTAAAACCCTTCCTGGCTTCTTAGTACTAGTACTTGTACTTAGTACTAGTCCTGCACTGATGACCTTCCTTAGCTTCTTTATTCTGCCACCCTCACCGCAGCTGCCCCAACAGACAAAACAACTGCACACACTCGTGACAAGAACTGTCATTATGTTGAGGCCTGAATGACCAGCTGTTCCCCAAGAACCTACACAAAGAATAGTTAATGAAGCAACCTAAATTGAGGGAGGGGTAGTCATCCCCATTCCTCAACTAGGGCCCCCACACCCTTCCAGGTGAGCCTGCCTCCATCCTCTACACAGATGGTCTCTGGAAATATATTCTCTATCCAGACCATTGGAACACGAATATATTCAACCCTGACTCTCAAGGCATCATCAGCCCTTTCCAGCAAACCATGAAGAAAAACCTAAAACTCTTGGTTCTCTCAACTGTTTTAAACACAAATAATGGTTGGCCTCCCCGGTGGCACAGCAGTTAGGTGCTGAGCTGTGGAGCTGTCCGCAGCTGCGACGCAAGTTCAACGCCTGGCCGGAGAGATTCCCACATGGCATGGCAGACCTCTCCTGCCTCGCCCGCTGCTCCCCTCAGCAGTGTGTTTCCATCGATCTGCCTGTTCTGCTCCCCACTCTGTCTCTGGTGAACCCTCTTGCCGCTCAGCGCCTCTGGTCTGTACCCCAGCTTGTATGCATAAACAAATCTTAAAAAAAAAAATTGGTTATGCCAATAAACTTGTCATTTTAAGTGAATTTCCTAATTTAAAGAAGGGAAACATAAAAGTAGAAGCCTTTTCTGCCCATCGAATTCAGATCTGAGTTTCTGTCTGCTTGGGCTAGTATGTCTCATTATTCTACAACCGCTGTCATAAAAGGAAGGCAGCATGGTAAGTGTTTAATGGGCATTTTCACAGAAATTAAAGTGCTGCTTTTTCAGGAGACAGTCAGTCACTTTGTAGTTCACACCCCAGGAAGCTCTGTGCATTGCTGCTCCTGCGGCCCCACGACGCCCAGGTACACCGTGTACCAACATCATCTCCTTTGTTGTTTGAGCTCAAGCAGGTAGGATGCACTGCTTGGTGATAAAAACCTTTGGCCATCATACAAAATCAATCAAAATGTTCTTTTTTCATCTTGATTTTCCAGTCTTCAGCAATCTTCCTTCCAGAATGTGGCAGAGACACACCTCTTTCCTCTATCATGCGTTCTTTTGCTTTGGGGAATTTTTTTTTTTGGTTTGGGGTTTTTCTACCATTGTATGGGGGCCTACTGCCAAACTGTTAAACTTGGATCCCAGGAGGTTATTTTTGGTAGACTCTTTCTTATTATAATTATTAATATTGTTATGACTCCGTAGTATTCTCAACTTAGACAACAGATTTTAGTTCATAAGAAAGGAAACAAATAGGACAGCCCTTTGACTAGTTACCTTCCCTTCCCTGCCTCTGTCTAAAGATCCAGGATCCCTCACTCAACACTAGACACAAATGGGAGGCTGGAAAAGAAATTGCTGCAGCTCAGGCATAAACGTACAGATGTTTCTGATGCTAGAGAATTTGTTCAGATAATAGGTATGGACCGTGTCATTGATGGAAGAAATAAAAACCACTAAACCACTAGGGAAGGTTATGTTCAAACTCCACTTTCCCCTAAGCTGCAGTTCAAAACAGGTTGTTGTTTTTTTTCTTTTTTTTTCCTTTTGTTTTCAGATATATCCTGCAAGATAGATTCTTGTCTTGTCATCCTTCTAAGAGAAGCAAGGCTCCTATGAGTACTAACCCCCCTCCTTACCCCACACTGAGGACTTAATGAGAATCTGTCCTTGGGCAAAGCATTTTTCAAAGATTTAAGGGGTGGGTGAAAAGGGTCTATTACCTTATCCAGGCTGCTTTGCACTTGAGGCCATAAACCCTGACAATTTCCCCCTGGCCTTCTCCACTGTTCAGTCTTGTTGAAGAGGTGGTCACAGTTGAAAGGGGCAAGCAGATATTTGCTGACTCAGCATGAAAAAGGTGCTCACTAAATTTTCTGGGTTTAAAATTTGACCTCAAAAGAACAGGTTCAATGCAATTAATAGAGGACTTTGAAGATGTTGAATATTATGTGAGTACTGAAATTTTCTTTTTGGCTCAAACACTCTTTGGGTGATTATGTGCTATTTGAATTTTTGTGGTTAATTAATTACCATTAGAAAGCATCTGTTTTTCCTGTTGTCTTTATATGTATGGCAAATTTCAGCATGTAATGTAAACATCAAGTATAAATTTGAAATGCTGTTGCTAAAAGCCACAAAACTGGGGTTGAATTTTAAAGTCTGGAATACATAAAAACATGTAAGTGATGGATCTTCAGTTCTTTAAGAAAGGGCTCAGTGGAAAGTTACTCTATACAGCATGCCAGCTCTGGTAAAGACTGTAACACTCTATGGGCCAGAAGAGGAGGTAAGCAGGACTTTGACAGTCTCCGGAACCTTCCAGTAGGCCACGAAAGCACAGAGCAGAACTTTGTGCCCTTCCTCACAGCCCCCTTCCTAAAATAAAGCAGACATTTTCATTTTTTGCAAAATATTTCAAGTATTTTTGCATTTCCTTGCATTTTTGTAGCTGATTGGATTCAGGGATGCATTTGAAAAGCCATTCCCAGAAACAGCAGCAAACTAGAGTCACTCTAAAATTATGCCACCATCCCTTCTAAAATGACCACACAAATAACTCGAGCCTGCCTTTCAAGGGGCACCAGCCTTGATTCCCAATTTTACTTATGTCTATAATTTTTTTCACCATTAGGATGCCTGTGACTATCTCGGTTGGTCTTTGAGTTCCAGGTGATGGCTGGCAGGGGCCTTCTCTCCCCTTCGGGTGAATGACAGCTTGCTGGGTGGTGTGTGTGTTGCTCACTTGGCTTTCCCTCCCTTTCCTTCCTGGGGGCCTCCCGGCTGGCAGCGCTGTGGTCCAGCAGGCCAACTGCCGATCCTCTGTGCCTTCCAGCAAGGGCAGCAGCAGCGGCAGCAGCAGCAGCGGCAGCAGCTCCTCCAGTGACTCGGAAAGCAGTTCAGGATCCGACTCCGAGACAGAGAGCAGTTCTAGCGAGAGTGAGGGCAGCAAGCCACCCCACTACTCCAGCCCTGAGGTAAGACTTCGCTCACCCAGAGCCTTTCCCCTGCCTGCTTTTGGGGGGAGTGCTGTCAATTCCTGGCGTCTGCTTGTCACACTTCCTGCCTCCCCCATCTCAGTGCCTTATTGGGAGAACTGGCGTAAAAGTCCTGGCCAGAAGCCTGCCGCCCCTTGGCAGCCTGTCTGGTTTGTTTGGGTTCATCATTGTCCCCATGGTGTTCCCTCCACACTTTTCCTAACTCCAGCTGTTCTTTGAAATATGGAAACTTTGTCTTTCATTGTCTAGAAATCTCTACTTTCACTTCCAGAAATTTCCAATATGCTGTAAATTTCACTGACTGGAAATGCCTATGGACAGGCGAGGCCGTCAGCACACAGGGCAGCTCAGCACCTGGAAGGGCAGCCGCCATTTATCATTGAGAAAGAAGTTTTACGGGTTAGACATGGTTAGAATCTGCCTTTTTACAGTTTGTCATGCATTAGAAAAACAAGGACTATAAATATTAATGAAACCTTCTTAGCTGTGTTTTCTTTGTGAAAATACGAAAAGAAGCCTTAGCACTAACCTACAAATAATAATGAAACCTTTTATAGCTATGAGCACCTATGAGGAAGATTTAGGTGTCTCCAATGAAAACATTGTAAGTCCCAATAAACACCATCGCAATGTCAATTTTAAAGGGGGAAAGGGAACATTAAATAGTAATTCAGAGCATGGAGATTCTTGAGAGAGAGTTGAGAGCAAATTTCTCAGATCTGTGAAGGATAGATTTTATTTTATAAAAAAAAAAATAATTTTCTTCTTGACTGTGTAAACATTTGACATTGCCAAGAATCATAGGACTTAAGTTTTTACCTACGACCCTTTATACCATTTTGGAGCCCAAAATTTCTAAATAGATTCCCAAATGAAATGAAACCCACTTACGTAAACCATGAGGGTTAGGGGAAGCCCCATGAAGGCAGCACAGTCCCAAGGAAGTTTTATTTCCCCACAATTCTCATTTCTTCTTCATATCTCTCTGCTCCATACAAAGAGCTCTTTGTTCATCCTGAAATAAGCCAGCTCTCTGAATTTTTCTCTCCTCTTCATATCAATATCCATATCTACCTGTGTGTGTGTGTGTGTGTGTGAGAGAGAGAGAGAGAGAGAGTATATGTATATGTATATGTATATGTATATGTATATGTATATGTATATGTATCACCCTATAGAAGGAGAAAACCCTTAGCAACATTAATCTATAAAAACCATAGGTTAGTGTAATCCTGATTTTTTTTCCCAGAAACTAAATTATTTCATTGATTCATTCATTCACTCAATGTACAACAAATATTTATTGAGCATCTGCCACAGACATGGTGCATGGCTGTGGTCTATAGCAGTTATCTGACAGAAATGGTCACTGTCTTCATAGAGCAGACAATCTAATGGGAATAATTAGAAACAAAAAATATAGGAGTGAAATACAATAGAGGAATTGAACAGGCTTCTTCAAAGCCAGCTTTATGCTGTAATTTGTTGAGAAACCTCAGAGTATTTAGTTATAAGAAATAAAGGGGTTCTGTGGTCACCAGCAGTGCCAAGGAGAATGGTAGAGGTAGATAATAAGGCAGTAGAATCTGTGACAACACCCTTGTCCAGGCCCTTCTTTGTCACTTTAAAGGTTAAATTCATATAAGTTGAGTATTCTTTTCATGTTGAAATGTGAATCCTGTCGCTCCTGAATGAGCTAGGCTAGAAATCTAGCCTAAGTATAGTTATAAAGTGCTTTAAGCAAATTCTTTTAAATGTCACTGAGATAATTACAAAGACATGAACCCCTCCATGATGAAAGGAAGATCTTGTCATTTCTTCCAGCAGCTTTAAGAGGCCCCTAGCTAAGGAGAGGGAGCGTGAATCTGCTAAAGTAGACCTAAAAGTTTCAGATGCCCAAGGCCACATGAAGTTTTCAATTCCTTGCTCCTCTATGCAGAGGGAACACAGAAGTGGCAAGTGAAGTGTCAGCCACACTGTGTGTTTGCCCTTTTTGCTGGAAAGGAATGTATTCATTGGAATAAAAGTAAGGTTTCTTTCAGCATTTTCCCCCCAAATTAATACCAACACACCCCCTTTAGAAACAAAATGAGTTTGCGGAATGAGAATGACTGGGCAGTAGCATTAGCTTACTAACCTTCCACTGATGGTGACACTGTTTCACTTGGAGCTGGCCAGGTCACTTTACAGAGACCAGAACACTTGTCTTCCTGAACTCCATAGGACAATGGACTCTTTATGGCTACCTACCTCACACTCCACCACTCAGACAAGGTTGTTCTGCTTTGCTTTGAAGCAAGAGGTCACTGACCCTCGCTTCCTCTACAGGCAACATTCTAATGTGGGCATATGAGAAGTCTCTCATGCTGTGCCCACATATTCACCCTCAACATGCCAACCCTGGAAACCCACTGGGCTCAGCTGAACTGTCCTGTATGACTATGGTTATTGAAAGCCAGTGCATTTTACATAGATCACCATAATTTAAGTGCAAACGTGCAAGCTAGAAGACCCCTTCTTAATGACCTGAGATTTGCTTAGTTCGTCTAGCCTAATTTTTATCACTTGAGCTTTATCTTCCTCCTAGCTTGGTGCCTCCTTTCTCAGGGCACTTTGCAGGACAGTGCCTTTCCTCTCAGCTGGCATGTGTACACCAGCACCCACAGCGCTCTACACCACTGTTCCCTAAGTGAGAAGGACTATCTGGAAAAGAAAGAAATGGTCACATGATTTTGAGGAGTGCCAAAGCAGGGGCATCATCCATCTCCTAATTTTGCTTATATAAACTGTGTTTTCCATTGTGCCATTTCCCACACTTATCTGACCATGGAAACCTTTCTTCCTGGAATATACGAACTAAAAGCACATCTTAAAGAATGCTGCCTAGGGCATCATGAAAATCAGCAGAAGGGTAATACTAGTTACTCATTGATTCAACAGTAGGCATCTGTGGGGTAAGTGGCAGTGGGCGCTATAAGGAATATAGATGCAGTGAGACTAAAGTACATGATGGAGAGCTTGAGCAGGAATCCAAAGGAAGATTAATCAGGTAGAGTTGTGACTGAAAATATAAAGCAGCAAGAAAATCAACAAAACTCAAAATAGAAACCCCAGAAGACAGCTCAGAAGCGGACCATACCAGCAGCATGCCAGTGGACAAGAGTCCCAAACCCTGAGTTTTCCTTCATCCACTGCTCCTTAACTCTTTACCACGTGCGTGTCCTTGGCCACAACCAACTCATCCCCAAAATGGTTGATATTCCTACCCTGCCTTATAGGAGAGGTTGTTTTAAGAAATAAATGATAGAATTTGAGTGACTGCTCATTGTGAGTTCTGTCAGGAACAGTCATTGCTATCTGCTTCCCTGACCTGTTACAAATACTGTAAGGCATGCAAAAGAAACAGATGGGGCTCCAGCCTGCAAGGAATGTTTAGCTTTGTTGAAGATGTAAGACCTATCCACATGAAATAAATACAGACATCAAAAGGTTATGCAGTTGAAAATAGTAGAGGGCAGCAGGTGGTGTTTGGAGAGCTAGTGATGTTTTCAAAAGCAGGTCTAATTCTATCATTTTAGGTTGAAGACCAGCACTTCTCAAAGGAATGAGGTCCTCCATCCATGCGGTGACACCAGAGAGTAATGGGAGATTAGGCAAAGCAGCAGTGGAGAAAATCTGGTCCTTAAACCTAGACAAATAGGGGTTTAGTCTCAGTGGTACCTGGTAGCTCTACAGCTTTGGAGAAATCACTTAACCTCTCCAAGCCTCATCTACAATTTCAGGGTGATAGTATTTCTTATCTGCATGGATTAAATTAGATAATATATGTAAACTGGGCTGTGTGTTGTAGGTGTTCCAACAAGAAATGATGATTGTAAGATGATGGATACCCTTGAACGCCAGCCTGAGGAATTTGGATTTTGTTTGAGAGGCACTAGGAGGTCATTCTGTATCCTTGAGAAAGAGACTGTGATTTAGTGATGTGTTGAAAATGGTACTTCAGACTGATTTCTTCAGCTGTGAAGTACAGGGGGAAAAAATGACCCTAAAATACATGAGGTATTGGGCCATACTGAACTTATTAAATTCATAGTTAACACTCCACGGGAAGTTTCAGTGCAGATCTCCCTGTGTGCAGCTGTGCTGTGGCTGCAGGCAGATGGCTGAGTTCTCACATGGGAGGGTGCAGGCTGTGGAAGGTTTGGGATGGTGGGGAAAAGGGAGAACTAGAGTTAATGTGGTGGTGTGTCTCAGCCATAGATGCCTGCACCCTCTCCAAAATATGTCCCCCTACTGCATGAATTCCCCTCAGTATCCATTCGTGTTTACTAAACTCCATTTGTCTAGGGAAGTGAAGCATGATCATCAACATAACGAGAGAAATAGGGGCAGGGAGGAGCAACATCAGAAGCGATAAATTGTTTGCCACCAAATTTGTTTTCAGCCAAACTCAGCTAGTCTCAGGCAAGGTGAGAGCTTCCCCTTGGCAAAGCAGCTGTTCTGGGGCCTGCTGTCCCGCTCTCCCTGTTGCAGGCATCTACTCTTACAGTGTGTACAGGTGTGTTCTGTAGGTCTCACTTGTTCCCTTTCTCTGGAGAAGTCAAAATAAAGCCAGGTCAGAATTTATAAACAATAACTCAGAGGTATGAAAAAGATAATGTTGATTAGCTCTTCTGTATATTGCTCTGGAGCCCTGGTCCTGTTGGTGGCCAAACAAACAGAGCAAATGGTTGAACAGTAATTCCCTCTCAGGGCCCTGAGGGTTTCCTCTCCCAACCTATGTCCAGGGTGCAACTTCTTCATCCTCCAGGAAGGACCTCAGGCTGTTCATACTGGCCTCCACTGAAATGACACTTGTCCCTTCTAGTCATTGGAGGCACCCAGTCTCAGGGAATACTGGGTCGGTATTCCCTGAAGTATGGTTGTTCTCATCTTTTGGGGGGGGGTACCGCAGGATGTCTGTGGTCCCTGCTATAGCTCTCACATCTGATTCCCGCGTTCTGTGGCTCTTCATCTTGGCCCCACCTCCCTCTGGCCCCTCAGAGGCTTCCCGTCTGCTACACGCTGCCCTGTGTGCCTCCAGAGCCAGCCTAGAGTACTGCCCTCTCCTCATTCCCCTCAGATCCTTGTTGCATGTGGCTGTGCCCCAAGTTCTGCTATTAATGTACCTCGCTGTTGAAACCCAAATCTTCATTCAAACAAGTAATCTTTGGAAATCATTATGTTTTTTTGAAGATTTTTCTCCTAGCAGGGAGCCTGGCTCTAGACTTCAATTGGTCAAGTTTGAAATATAAAGCTAAGCAGTACCATCTTTAAGCTAGTATCTAGTTTTCCCCTGAAACAATGAATGGCACCAATTCCTTATGGAGGCCATAAGGAGGCAAAAATACATCATCTTATCACTCAAAATATTTTCAATTTCACATTCGGACACTGCTTGAAAATAGTCTGGCTAAAGTTCTAATCAATATGCTTCTTTTCTATGAAAATCATAGATGCTGATAAATGGTTTTCATTAAAAATAAGCATTTGCTCCCTATAAAGTCAGGGTGATGTTTTCAAAAAGCAGGTTTAATTCTATCATTTTAAGTTGAAGACCAGCACTTCTCAAAGGAATGAGGTCCTCCATCCATACAGCGACACCAGAGAGTAATGGGAGATTAGGCAGAGCAGCAGTGGAGAAATTCTGGTCCTTAAACCTAAACAAATATGTCATGAGACAGCTGTATCCCTAAATTCACCAATGAAAACTATGAACATCTCTAGAAAACTGCATGTATATAACATTTCACATTCCCGTTTGAGGGAATTCACTCAGTGGAATCAATCTATGAGAGTTTAAAACCTGTAATGCCCATGATTTGCTCTAAGATAGCAAAACTGCTTGCAGTCAAGTTTCTGTTGTCCCCTCTGTGTTTAAAATACTTGTGCAAAGTGGAAAGGAAACAGGTTGAGGATGGGCTAACCAAATCTGGCAGCCAAACATACAGGATACACACAGATCCCTTTGAAACAGGAGTTTTGTGCCACTAAACAGACTCCCAAAGTCATTGCTCCTACTAGATAACTGTGCCCTCCTTGCCTTTGACACATAAATTTTATGCTAATTCTGTGGGACTATAGGTACACTTGGTCCCCTCTTCAAATGTCCTCCAAAATTTTAAGTCTCACAAAAAATGAGTGTTTTAACACTCAGGGCTTCCAAATTATTCCCTAGTTAACTTTTATGGAATCTCAAATTTGTTGTATAATTATAAAAATAGACACGTTACAACACCCAAACATGCTGGAAATGGGTTCTATTGAAGCAAGGTGCAGCCCCATATTTTTCCAAATAGGTTTAAAACCACTAGACTGACATTTAAGTGCCTTGGACCGGGAAGGAGACACCATCCTGTACCCTGTGTGCCAGCCGAGAGCTGCTGCCTCTTACTGCTTCCATTTGCCTTTTTCCTCCAGCAATTTCGCTTCTGCCCATACACCTAGAAGAGTAAATCAAGATAAATACAGTCTTGTAAGTGAGCCTGTAATAAAAGATGTTTTCTTTTTTGCTGGTTTTCTGCTTCTAGGCTGAACCAGTGTCCTCTAACAAGTGGCAGCTGGATAAATGGCTAAACAAAGTTAATCCCCACAAGCCTCCGATTTTGATCCAAAATGAAAGCCACGGGCCAGAGAGCAATCAGTACTACACCCCAGTGAAAGACGAAGCGCAGGACTGTGGGAAACTTCCCGATGTTTGCCAAACCAGCCTGAGAGAGAAGGACATCAAGAACGCCTGCAAGGAGGAGCAGAGACCAAGGACAGCAAACAAGGCCCCGGGAAATAAAGGGGTGAAGCAGAAGTCCCCACCCGCAGCAGTGGCGGTGGCAGTGACTACGGCTGCCCCTCCGCCGGCAGTGCCTGGAGCACCCTCCGAGAGTGCGCCCGCGCCCGCCCGGAGATCTGCAGGCAAGAAGCCCACCAGGCGCACGGAGAGGACGTCAGCCGGGGACGGTGCCAACTGCCATCGGCCAGAGGAGCCTGCAGGCACTGACGCCCTGGGGGCGACCGTGGTGATCCCTCCCGAGCCTACCAAAACCAGGCCCTGCGCTAACAACAGAACCAGCCACCGAAAGGAGCTGCGCTCCTCGGTGACCTGTGAGAAGCGCCGCACGCGGGGACTGAGCAGGATTGTCCCCAAGTCTAAAGAGTTCATTGAAACAGAGTCGTCGTCTTCGTCCTCCTCCTCGGACTCGGACCTGGAGTCAGAGCAGGAGGAGTACCCTCTGCCCAAAGCGCAGGCTGTGCTGGCCAATGCCAATGCCTCCGGAAATGACCAGAGGTTGAAGGAGGCTCCCAACAGCATCAGCAGTGGCTGCGGCCCCCGGGCCCCCGTCGGCTCCATCAACGCCAGGACCACCAGTGACATCGCCAAGGAGCTGGAGGAGCAGTTCTACACGCTGGTCCCCTTTGGCCGCAACGAACTTCTCTCCCCCTTGAAGGACAGTGAAGAGGTCAGGTCTCTCTGGGTCAAAATTGACCTGACCCTCCTGTCCAGGATCCCAGAGCACCTGCCCCAGGAGCCTGGGCTCTTGAGCGCTCCTACTGCCAAGGACCCTGAGAGTGCACCTCCGAGTCACCCCTCAGACACACCCAGCGAAAAGGCTTTGCCAAAATCTAAGAGGAAACGCAAGGTAGGCCTGGGGGAGGGGGGGGGGCGTGGCCTGGAAGGCGGACTTCCCTTTCCTCGTGGCCAGGGCTGTGGAGCACGGGAGGCTGTGGGTCTGGAACCTGACAGCAGGAGATTGATGTGACCTTAACAGACAGCCTTTATTTATTATTCAAAAGTTTCAATATATTTAGTCGATATATTGAATAATACAATATGTAATACATTATTTATTACAAATGTAATTATAAATAATTCAAATTATTTATTATTCAAACATTCATATTTATTTATTCATACTTTATGCATGCCAGATACTGCTGTAAGTATTTGATATATATTAAGTCAATTAAGCCCTTAGTATCTCCCAGTGAGGGGAGTTCCCTCATTAGTCCCATTTTATATTTAGAGATAATTAGGCCCTGTCCTACAGCAAGTCGAAGAAATCTTTATTGAGTGTGTACAGAGGCGAGCTGTGCTAGGTCTGTGAGGAAAGCTACACCCGTGGTGTTCTCATTCTTCACTGAGAGGGATGGGGCTACATTGATGGTGGAATCACTCATCAATCTGAAGATGCTTGGGTGGGGGAATAATTTAGCCATGAATTAAAGCCAGTCTTGAGGATTTTTACCCCCTCCTGTTACTGTATCTTCAGAAGTGACTTGGACCACAATGACACCAAACAAGGTGGCAAAGCACCAGGAATAAATGGCTCCAAATTTCAGACAACATCATTAACAACTAACATGTGCGTAAGTCCTCGAGGAATACTGGGCTAAGCACGGTTCACCTTGGGGTCTGGGATGGTCCGTGGAAGGGGGAAACTCCTGCCTGGACTTCCTCACCCCTCAGCACTTGAGTCCCACATCTGGTGGAAGATGGACTCTTCTCACACCCCGATGGTGGGCCGTGTGCTTGTGCCTAGTTGCAGGACAGCCTCCTTGGCACTCGAGAGTATCCCTGCACCCCCAGAACACAATATGAAAAGCAAACACCATCATGACAGGTCAGGAGAGAGACTTCAAAAACCAGGAAAATGCTTTCTATTTTAGTACTTTATAGCAATCATTTTGTTCCTGCTTTTTGAGCAAGGGACCCAGTGTTTTCATCCCACATTGAAAACCAAAAATTATGTAGTCAGTCCTCATCTGCTGGGTGACCTCACCTTCTCGGAACTTTGGTTTCTTCATCTGTAAAATGGTGGCATCTATGCTAGTGTGTTAGTGTATTTCAGGGTGTTAGACAATGTTAACTCACCCCTTCCCTACTCCTTTCTTCCTGTTTTCTTGTATATACCTTGTCCTCATTAATTGTTGGTGCTCAGTTGATTTTTGGTGAGTGACTGAAACAGTCATCTGAGGATTGATAGATAAATGAATAAGCTGATGGAATCAGATAGCTACATATATATATATAAGAAACATGCAGATAGAAATTGATAAACATATAGGTAGACTGGAAAACACATAGCTCTGTAGACACATGTCCATGCATCAGGAGAGAGGAGCAGAAAGACATACATAAAAGTTCCATAATATTAGGTATGATTTTACTATTCATGGTGTTTTTAAACTTACAAACTTATTTTTGCTAAGCCTGACACCCAACTGTCATAATATCTAATGAATCATCATTAAACACAGACACAAAAGAAGTGTAAGAACATTTTTGCAGCGCTCTTCACTCAGCACCTGGGGTGCTAAGACCCTAGTACTGGGTGCTGGAGGTGGGACACCGTAGCACCTGGCAGCCAGAGGCACAGAGTCTCACCCAGCAGGAACCGTACAGCTCAGGACTAGGATTTGGAGCTCTGATTTGGGTCCTCCTTTCGGTACAGTTTCAGTGAGAGCATCAGGAACTATTGTGACAGAGGCTGTGTGACAGTTGCGCCAGAAAGAGAAGGTCAAAGTCTTTATCTTTGGTGCTGAGGCTTGTCTCCTAGAAGACACTGCTGAGAGCCCTGAAATTATCACTACCATGTTCCTGCTATCTCACCCCCAAAAATGGAACTTTGTGACTGCATTTGCATTATACCCTACTACACACCTAACTTTAAACACAATCATAGAAAATAATCCAATCAAAGCAGTATTTTATAAAAAGGTACTTTAAGGATTCTAAGATGTCATAAGATCATAACTGTTAACTAGAATTAAGGTACCAAAAAGTAACCACCTTTGCTTGAAATTAATAAAAGCCACATTTTCCAAAGAAAGGTGCAATCTGTTCACTGCCCTACTGCACCCAGCCCAGATTATGTGGTTGTTAAAACTCTGATGCTTGTCCTCATACCGAGAAATACCAAAATGAGAAACACTAAAGCTGCAGTATAGATTCAGAACAGGTCTTAATTAGAGGGCTAAATCCTAGGGTTCTTAATGGTGATACCATTTTCATCATTCACAATGTCCCCTCCCAACTTTTTGTTTTTGTTTGTTTGTTTTAAAGATTTATTTATTTATGCATACAAGCTGGGGTACAGGCCAGCAGCATGGGGCGGCGAGAGGGTTCACCAGAGACAGTGGGGAGTAGAACAGGCAGATCGACGGAAACACACTGCTGAGGGGAGCAGCGGGCGAGGCAGGAGAGGTCTGCTGCGCCTTGTGGGAATCTCCCCGGCCGGGCGTCGAACTCATGTCATCGCTGCCGACAGCTCCACAGCTTAGCACTTAACCTCTGCCCCACCAGGGAGGCCCCCTCCCAACTTTTAATGCTTGTCTTGAGCTTGTCCTCTCAATAAGCTGACAACAGTAAAACTGACAGATTTCACCCTTATTCATTTAGAAGCTAACATGGACAAGGGGCAAGAATGCTGTGACCACATTGCTGTCGGTTTCTCTTCAGAGAAGACAAGTGAGCAGTCTCCAGAAGGCCTTGCTCTGGGGAAGCTGGTGGAGAGTTCAAGTTGACTCCTTGAAATCCAAAATCAGGTGGTTTTTATTTCTCCCCCTCCAGTGTGACAACGAAGACGACTACAGGGAGATCAAGAAGGCCCAGGCAGAGAAAGAGAGCACGTCACGACTGACCACCTCTGCCAGTAACACCTTGTCGGCAAACCACTGCACCATGAACATCAACAGGTATATGGAGGGCCAACTATAAGCTATATGCAGATTCCCACTGTGAGGCAGGTCAGCACTCTTAACATCCACATTGCTGAAGGGTCAACTGCTACTCTTTATAACAAAAGACCAGTTACTAGTTAAACACATTTCTACACTCCCATAGATATACTTTCTCTCTGAAAACTTAATAGCTGAATTTTCAAACCATTATTTTAAAATCCACTGTATCCGTAAGAATACTAAGCATATTACATGTTAAATTGTAAACTTAACACAGAATCACCATATGATGCACTTAAAACTCTTGGATGTAGACAGAATTGTGTTGTGATGGTCAAGAGGATCTGCACCTCCAGGGCTGCACAAACCCCCCCAGTTACTCTTCTCAAGGGGTTCCAGCTGGACCTATATTGCACTGAATCCCATCTGTGACAAATGGCTTTCCAGCAAGGCAAGGGCCAGATATTTATTATAAGTGAGTAGCTTATCATCAGTCATAGAAGCTCTTTCCATTTAGAAATTCCACAGCTCAGAAACCGTTTTACCTCTGCTGTGACACTCCTCACTCTCCCTGACTGTGTATGTAGAATTTTTAAGGGAAGATTAATGTTTCAGCACAACACATAAAAATGTGAACTGAAAGGTTGGGAAAAGATGTAGAACGTTACTAAAACTTGGAAAGGAAATTGGAGAGTGAGGGCACACAGCTCAGGCGGCCTGCAGTGTTAGAATCACCTTGAGAAGGAGAGTGCCACCTCGTGAAGGTCTGAGCAGGAGGGAGACCTACTCCACATCCTCTGTGTAAAGCAGATGGTACCCCAAATATCATGAAAGTGTGAATGGGAAAAATGTGATCCCAAAATGCCTTTTAAATATGCAGTACAGTTACACATTTGCTTCCTTATTAACACATTAAATAACCTTTCTAGAGAGCTTGTAACTACCATAATTTCTAAGTAGTGATGAATATAGACAATATTTCAAGATGTCTGTAACAACTGTAATATAATATGAAAATATCTATGATTTGGTGACACAATCACAGATACCACTAATGCCATTCCTGCTCAACCACTATTTGTTTCTTGCTTTTATTCATTAAAAGAAAATGTTCTGTTTCAATGAGAAATTAATGAAAATGAAAATGAAAATGTAGTATTTGTCCTTCCAATTCATGACCCTCAGGATACAAGTGCTTGCTCAAGAGTGTTTGCCTAACCACAACTTCTAACTTTGACAGTTTTATTTATGTTACTTAATGACACAGTGCATATAAAGCTTATTGTTTTAGTTCTTTCTAGAAAGATGGTCTGAAATTGTGATTACTGCTGTCAGGTTTCACCAGTGTGATAAGACAATCCTAAATTTGATTTAAGGTGAACACCCATCCCAGAGAGAGATTCAAAGAAAGTTTCTTTGGTTCACTTGAATATATAAACTTATGATGATGAAGAAGAAATAATCATAATCCATTGACAAGATTTAATGTAACAGTACAATTTTACATGAACATTTAAAATCACATAGTAAGTAAAATAAGGGAGACTTAAAATACAAGTTTTTTCATTCACATTTCAAGAAACAATTGTATTTGTACTGTTGACACCCAACTTTAACATCACTAGACTGAGTCACTTTTCATTCACCCAAGGCACCTTCCAGAACACATCTCACTTCTTTTTTTTTTTTTCCTTTTTTACTTAACCAGCATAAATTTATTTCTCACAGTTCTGGAGCCTGGAAGTCCAAGGTCAATGTGCTTCTTGGCTTATAGGTGGCTGCCTTCCTTCTGTCCTCACACAGCAGAGTAAGACAGAACACATCTCACTTCTAAGTTGTTAGAGATGCCAGCGCTTTTGGGACCAGAAATCTATCACCAGAAATTCTATGTTACATGTATCTATTTGCTTAACTTTGAGAACCTCATTTTATCACTTTCTGGAGACCTGTGTTTGTCATTTGTACAGAGACCACACTAAGAAAATTGCTTTTTGCAGTGACTTTAATGGCACTTTAATAGCACGGGCAATTAAAAAATTACAACTGCAGGAAAATTACTAAATCTTTTTTTTTTATTTTAAGAATTTTTATTTATTTATGTATACAAGCTGGGGTACAGGCCAGAGGCGTGGGGCGGCGAGAGGGTTCACCAGAGACAGAGTGGGGAGCAGAAGAGGCAGATCAGAGATACACTGCTGAGGAGAGCAGCGGGTGAGGCAGGAGAGGTCTGCCGCACCATGTGGGATTCTCCCCGGCTGGGCGTCGAACCGGCATCGCCCGTGGCCAACAGCTCCACAGCGCAGCACCCAACCGTTGCGCCACCGGGGAGGCCCCGAAAATTACTAAATCTTAAATGGATTTACCTTTTTTAACCATCTGGTGACTGCTATAAGCATCCCAAATTAGCAAATATATCATTTATTTCAGACTAATGTGTCTTCCCCCAATTTTCTTTAAGTAATGGATAAAGCTCTAACAATATAATGTATATGCAGAGATTCAAATATAAGTGACTCCTTTCTCTGATGGTTAATGCAGGAGGAAGTTAGGAAGGCATAGATAGTCATTAAGGTAAAATGAGAAGCTGTAAATCAAAAAATTTACTTATAGTGACAGTTTTTCTATCCTATGTTTATTCTGATCAATGCCTCGTTAGCTCAGAAACCTAACTTCATGCTTTTCAGTTTATTCTAAAATTTTGTTATTTTCTACATAGTAAGTACAAACTCAGACATTAGCAAAAATCCTTTTAAAAGTGGAGAACTGATGTCCTTTGACTTCCATTACTTGCTGTTTATATCTGTGAGAAAAACAGGAAGTTATTCATTATGTACTTTGAGATCCTTGGATGAAAACCTTGAAAAATGAAAATACATTCTTCTTAGTCATTTACATTGGTGCTAACTCCAGAATTATTATTCATATTGATAGGAAGAGTAAAGAAACAATGAATGAAATTTGCTTATTGTTTGTTATCGTCCTGATGTCATAAAATTGTTTCCTGGTATAATAATTCCTAATAAACATCCCTCCACCAGCAGATTTTAAATGGAAGCCTTAGTCATATATAAAATATTTACCGTTCCCTGTGCTGACTGTGACATTCCATTACTGTGATTTCTTTTTTCAGCTTGGCAATACCAATAAATAAAAGTGAAAAAATGCTGCGGTCACCCATCTCACCCCTCTCCGATGCATCTAAACACAAATACTCCAACGAGGACTTAACTTCTTCCACCAGATCAAGCGGCAATGGTCTGTTCACTTCTGCCTCCTCCAGCAAAAAGCATAAGAATGAGAACCAGCTGCAGTCTCATGTTGGAGACTTCACAGTATGTTGATGTTCTTCCTTTCCCAGTTAAAATAAAAATGAAATTGAGCACACCATTATAGTCTCCCTCTAAAACAGCACAGTCTAAACACATGCTTGAGGGCTCACAAGGAATCCCCAAGTGCTGCCCTGGGAAGTCCTGACAGAGAAGAGCACCCCTTCATAACTTCCCACCAAGAGCTGGGAAAGAAGAAACTGGAAGAGGTATTTTAAGCCTTTTCTGCTTAGGAAGCTTCTTTGTAGGATTTTATATCACAATGTGTAGAGAAACAGCCCCAAAGTAATAACTATATCAGGACAAAGTCAATTGGGAGTTTTGGATCAACCAATCTTTTCAGTCAGAAAGATTTCTTGCCCCATAGCAGAGCTAAATCTGGGATAGAAACCCGCAAGTCAAAATCGTGGGACTCCTATTCTGCTCTTGGTGACCAGAGTAGCAGAAACAGTTCAGACCCCTGCCATCATCTCTCTTCCAGCAGCCTTCTCAGGGGTGATGCTATCACTGTGTTCCTGTGGGAACTTAGGTTTATAGTCCACCCGTCTTCACATATTAGCTGCCATGTGACCTTGGGCCAGTTGCTTAATCTAAGTCTGCTGCATTTGCAAAACTGTGGTGTAAGATTTAAATGAGAGACTATTATCTAAAGAATCCAACAACTGTGGACACTGGGCCACTAATACCACGCATTAGTTCCTCTTTAACACCACCCTCTAACAACTGGAGACCCCGGACCACACATACTTCAGGATACATTATTTAATTCCAGACTCTCCCCACTGAGTTCTCTTGTTCTCTCAGGTCACTATGCTTATCAAAACCACTATGGTTTTATGGCAGAAAGAGTAAGACATGAAAATAGAGAAAGATTGGGGGTGTTGGGGCTTGCCGTGAGGAAGGAGGAGCAGTATTTAATACATTATCCTATGAATTGAGAAGGTCAAAAAATTAATAGACAGTCCTACAAGAGTCTAAATCTTATCACACCGCCAGGAAATTAAGCCACTTTTGCACCCTCATCTGGAAGCAATTATCTTTAATTCTTGGTGGAAAGAATCAGAAAACCATATTAGAAAACCTGTAATAAAAAGCTACCAATACAAATTAAAAACAAAACCTCTTTTTGCCTCTAGATTCTTATATCACAAGCAACTATGTTGTACAGAGTATTTTAAGCCAATTACAGACTTTATTGAGTCATTCTTTCACCAAGCAGATAGTTATCGAGCAAACAGATATTTATCGAACAAGTACTTTCTATCCGCCAGGCACTGTGCTAAGAAAAGAGAGAAACACACACATCGATGATCTACCAGATTCAGTCTATGCTACATGAACTTACAGTGTTGATGGGAAAGAGACTTAGACTAGGGATCATATTCATTCATAATTAACTACTTTGTGTGCCAAAAAGGAAACGCAGAGTTTTAAGGGGTCTTGTAACAAGGAGATTTGCGCTGCATAAAAATGGTCCATATTTATTTTTGTTTGTTTTTAATTTTTGTTGTTCATATCTTTTACATTATTGTGTGATCCCCATAGGTTACCCACCACCTGTTCACCCATGAAGCCATCACCGTAGTCCCTCATGCTCCCCTCTTCCCCCCTCTTGAGCCCTTACCCTCCCCTCCTCCCCTGCTGAATGTCGCATTCTTATTTGGCTCCCCTATATTCCTGTTATAAGTGAAACCATTCGATACTTTTCTTTTTCTTTCTGGCTTATTTCACTGATCATGATGCCTTCTAGTTCCATCCGTGTTGCTGCAAATTGCATGTGTTTGTCTTTTTTGAATGCTGAATAGTACTCCATTGTGTATATGTACCACATCTTCTTGATCCAGTCATCGATATTTGGGCATCTGGGTTGTTTCCATACCTTAGCTATTGTAAACAGTGCTGCAATAAACATGCAGGTGCATGTATCCTTTTGGATTAGTGTTTTTGTGTCCTTTGGGTAGATTCCCAGAAGTGGTATTGCCAGGTCATATGGAAGCTCCATTTCTAGCAGTTTGAGGAACCGCCATACAGCTTTCCATAGTGGTTGGATCAATTTGCATTCCCACCAGCAGTGTAGGAGAGTTCCATTTTCTCCACATCCTTGCCAACATTTGTTGTTACCTTTTTTTTTAATGTGTGCCATTCTCACTGGCGTGAGGTGGTATCTCATTGTGGTTTTAATTTGCATTTCCCTTATTATAAGTGATGTTGAACATTTTTCATATACCTGTTGGCCAAAATATGGTCCATATTTAAAGAAGCATTTGGATACACTCAGTATTAATTGCTTCAGATTAGTCCATTTCTATTTCATAACTAAAGACAGTAGTTTTAGTATCCATGTATTTAGCACACAATAAGTATTCTATAAGTATATATATGCCCAAGAAATATGATCTTTTAATTTTTCAGTAGATCAATTGTGTTCCTTTTTCAGACACATTTTAAATAATTTCTGCTAATCCCCTTTGGCTTTCCCTATTCTTCACAGACAGCTAGTGAAGACCAGTCCAATTGTGATCCAAATGACTTCTCTTTTGCAAGGGATGATTATAGCTCAGAGGCTCTGAAGGCTTAGTTCCTGGATCAGTATCATGTGGAACTTGTAAGAATTGCATGTTCTCAGACCTGCCCACCCTGGACCTACTGAAGCAAAAACTTTGGAGGGTGGGCCCAGCTGTCTGCATGTTAACAGTCTGCCCCCTGGATGATTCTGATACATAGTCAACTTGGAGACCCACTTTCCAGCCAACTAGGGAAAGTGAGGGCCTCATTCTAAGTCCTGGGCCTCTACCCACAGCAGCTATGTGAAGTTTGGGCAAGTTGCTTAACCTCACTATCTGTAGGTTTATATCAGTCAGCATTTGGATATCCTCCATTTCTGGATTTGTGGGAGTAGCAGACTAAGCCTCCCCATTTGATATTGTTTGAGAATGATATTTGACAATATTTGTAAAAGTCACCAGCTTGAGATCTGGAATGAATTTCCTTATTTAAACAAAAAGCACCGTCAATTCTAATATAGAACACAAAACATTCTGTTTAGTGGGTTGTTCTTTCAGTTGGATGGCAAATTTCTCAGACTTGTGTGTCGTTTATTGTTTAGAAAGCAGCTCACAATTCCGAGAACGTTCTCCACAAGTCACGGCCACAAACAGAGCCATGGTCTCCAGGTTCCAACGGCCACAGAGACTGCAAGAGACAGAAGCTTATCTTCGATGATATGTAAGTGTGGACTTTTTGCTGATACGGTGAAGGGCAATGAGAAAATAGAAACCCCGCAGGTGGACAGGTTTTATGCATCTAATTTCCAGTGTGGCCATTTCTGACACGTAACTTGGCCAGTTAGCGGCTGCTTTCTCAAAAGCAGTTAGAGCTCAACATTAAATGTGCTCCAGAGCCCTGGTGGGAGTTTTAAATGGATAGAACAGCAACTTTTACAGACCTGCATCCAGGCTATCAGAAAGCTAAGGCAAATGGCATTAGTGAGACTTATATTTCTAGGCACTTGTATTTTGGGCCATTGGCAGTTTCATGTTATCAGAAGAGAAGCATTTTGTTTTTGTAAGTTATAATAGGCAAGAAATGATGATTTATTCCTAAAAGAGTTTTTTTCCTTCTAAAATGTTACATTTTTTATAACACTATAAAATTCATATATAGGAAAAAAAATCCTGTCATCATCACCCAATCCTAACACTAAAACCTATTACTTCCATTCCTAATATGAATAAAAAAGGAAGAGAACCTCTAACCTAGGGAGCTCCTGGAAGGGCTTTAGGAAGCCAGGGGAAGCCGCCCTTCCCACTGTGTGACCTCCAGGCCTGTACCCAGAGTGTGTGGCCAGAAACTGCAAGTAACCACAGTGAACACAGCCTGCAAATAGAGGGCATCATGTAGCTGGTGGCCATTGTGGGGAGTCAGGAGCAGAACCCACCACCGCCCAGTATATTCTCTCAGGCTTCCCCTGAAGCTCCTAACTTGCTACTGCTGGAGAATGCAGAACTCCTGAGAAGATCTAAAACAGCAAAACAGGCACACAGAAGAATACAACACATAGCATCTTTAGAACTCAAGTGAATATGACACCACAAGGAAGGAACAATTCTGCAGAACCCAGCCACAAAGAATGGAAGATCTTATCTTCTGTCAGACAGTACAAAATTGCCATGATAAAGAAATCCAAAAAGATGGGGAAAATGCAGAAAATGAATATCATGAGAAATACAATTAATGAATAGAAGATTTAAATAAGAAATAATGGAGTTTCAGGATGAAAAAAAGAGATTAATAGAGTTGGCCCTCCATTTGGACCTTGAAGATCACAATACAGAAAGGACCCATCTGGAAGAAGAAAGAGAAATAAGAAAAAAAAATTGAAGAAACTTCAATATCTTTTCTGACTCCATCATGAGGATAATGGGTATCCCAGAAGAGGATGGAGGGAGGGTGGAAGAGAACTTATTCAAACAAATAATGCAGGAAAACTTCTAAAAACCAGGAAAGGAACTAAATATAGAAGTTCATGAAGCTAGAAAAACAACTGGCTATCTAAATGTAATGAGACCTGCAAGACACATAGTCATGAATAGTTCAAGACAGAGTTCAACACAAAATAAAAATAGAAAAGAATAATGAAAGTGGTTAGGGAAAAGAAGCAGGTAGTCTATAAAGGAAATCATACCATGCTGACATGAAACTTCTCAGAGGAAATCCTATGGTCAAAGTCTGAAACAATGTACTCAAAATTCTTAATGAGCTGCAGGAGGGGAGAGATGGAGTCAGAGAATGTACCCTGCTTTGCACCAGGGATAACATACTGAGAAATCCAAACAGGCACTGAACTCAGAGAATCCTGGTATGTGGGGTGAGACTGGAATATGTCATGATCACCAGGAACCAACATTGACCAAGCAGGACAGAAGAGACATGGAGAAAACTCAGATTAAAGGGGGAAAGCAGTGAGTGCAAGAAAAGGTGACTGCTTCCAGGCAGAAACCATGATTCAAACCAGGCAGGACTGATTGCTGTGGATCTAACTGTGGGAGAGTGCTGTGATGAAACAGGCTGATGGGGCCCCAGTGAGGACGACAAAGCCCAGAAAGGCATAACCCCCAATATCCATTTCCCTCAGGAATGAGTAGAAAGGGGGAGGGAGTGGACACAGTGAAGCCTTTGTTGGTATGTTCCTAAAACAATAGGGCACCCAGTGAGGCAATCAAAGCTCAGAAAGATATGATACCCAAAACCCAGTTCCCCCAGGAGTGAGCAGATGGGGGACCAAGCATAGGAAAATACATTGGAATACATCAGGGCTGCATGAAAGGCCCACCCCATCAACTGCAGAGATATGGATCTAAAGCTAACAGTACTGAGACAGACACAAGGCAAGCTGCACACTCAAGTGTCTCAATGCCCCACCTACACTCACTGAAAATCCAGCTACAAATTAAATCTCCCTGATATGTAACACCATATACTGGCAGCTCTGCATCCGTAATATCCCCTCCCCAAAATAAATAATAGGGAGGTAAAAAAATACATAACAAATGGTAGCCTGAGTCCGCAGGAATATTACACCACAAAGAGAAAACAAATCTCCAAAACCCAACTACAAAAACATGGAAGACCTTTTCTTATCAGATACAGAATCCAGACTTGCCATGTTAAAGAAATTCAAATAAAGGGAGGAAAACACAGAGAAAAGCAGGGCTAAGATATATAGGAAAATTCAGAAAAATAAATGAATGTCCTGAGAAATAAAATAAATGAACAGAAGATTGAAATAGAAGCCTTAAATAAAAAGATGCCAGAGATACAGGATGTAAAAAGATCAATAAAGGAAATTTTAAAAATTCTGGAGAAAGCTATGGAAGTAGAATAGATCAAATGAAAGACTGACTTTAGTGATGAGAGTGCACAGAGACTTCAGATAGAAGAAAAATAGACACAAAGAAAAAAATGAAAAATCACTTTGAGAATTATTCAACTCCATTGCATTGCTTTACCCAAGGCAATATAACAATAATGGGTATCCACAGGGGGAAGAGAGAAAGAAGGGAACAGGGAAATTATTAAAGAAGTAATAGAGAAAAACTTCCCAAACCTGGAAAAGTACTTAAATATACAAGTTGATGAAGGTAAAAGAACACCAGGTTACATTAACAGAACGAGACTTACACCAAGATACGTAGTAGTAAAACTTCTAGGATTCAAGACAAAAATGACTATTGGAGCTGGCAAGGTGAAAGAAGCAGATAACCTGCAAAAGAATCCCAGTCAGGCTTACAGTTGCTTTCTCTGAAGAAACACTATGGACAAGGAGAGAACGGAATGACTTGATCAAAGTACTTAAAAAGAAAAGCTGCCAGTCAAGATTACTCTATCCTACAAGGTTCTCTTTTGAATAGGGAGGAGATATAAAGGGCTTCTCAGACAAAAAGAGGCTTAAGTAGTCCACCAGCACTCTACCTCCTCTCCAAGAAATGTTTAAATTAGTTCTTATATCTAAATAGAATAGAGAAACATCCACAGAGAACTGAACAAGGAAAAGACAGAACCACAAAATTAAGATTAAAGTAGTAGCAGATCTTCATAATCAATAATCATGCTAAATGTAAATGGACTGAACTTGCCAATTAAAATATACAGAGTGTCTGGTGGGATTAAAAAACAGAATACAACTTTCTGCTGTCTCCAGGAACATACCTGAGCTCCAAAGATGTACAGCAGATCAAAGTAAAGTATTGGAAAACAAGCCTACAAGCGTATGGAGCCCAAAGGAAGGCAAAGACAGCCATACTTGTATCTGATAAAATACAAGATAGATTTCCACCTAAAAAAGAGACAGGGATGGACCCTATGTAATGATTAAGAGAGTAATACATCAAGAAGACAGAACATTTCATAAATATATACCCACCAAAACAAAGAGCACCAAAATTTGTAAAGCGATCACTAGTAAATCTCAGACAGACATTAGAAAAAACACATTTGTGGAAGGGGATGTCAACACCTCACTTTCACCAAAGGACAGAACAACCAGACAAAAGGTAAATAAGGATACAATAGCCTTAAACAAAGAAAGAGATCACATGGGATAAATATACATTCATAGGGTACAGCATCCCTCCGAAATGCTGAATACACATTCTTCTCAAGTGTACATGGGCATTCTCCAGGACTGACCACATATTGGGTCACATGACAAGTATTAACAAATGCTTCAATGTTGAAATCATATCAAGTAGATTCTCTGATCACAAATTCAAAGTAGAAATCAACCACAAAAATAAAGCAGGGAAAACCTCTAGTGTATGGATATTGAACAACACTCTACTGAATGACCAGAAATTTTAAAATACGTGGAGATGAACAAAAATGGAGACACAATCTATCAGAATGTATGAGACATAGAAAAAGCAATACTAAGAGGGAAGTATGTAGCAATACAGACCCACATTAAATACCTCTCACCTTAAGAAACTAGAAAAAAGAACAAACAAACCAAACGCCAGTAGAAGAAAAGAAATAAAAATTAGAGCAGAAATAAATGAAATCAAACTCAAAAAGACAGTCCAAAGGATCAGTGAAACCAAAAGCCAGTTCTTTAAAAAACTCAATAAAATAGACTAACCTCTACCTTGACTCATCAAGAAAAAAATTTAGAAAACTCTAATAAATAGATTCCAAAGTAAAAGTCAAGTTACAGACATTTCAGAAATAAGATTATAAGATTGCTATGAGCATTTATGCCAGCAAATTGAATAACTTAGATGAAATGAGCAAATTCTTGAGAATGGTGTGTAGTCCTCAAGTATTCCTGGGACTTACATAAACTAATTAGGGCCTGGAATTTGGGAGTTGAAAGCCAAATCCACATTTTTGGTTTATTTGTTCCATTTATAGGACTAGTTCCAAGATAGTTGGATTTATGAAAGCTTAAGGGTGGTCTCGGAGGACACATGTTTTTCTTCCTTCCCCATGGCTGCCACAGCCATACTAGACCCCACACACACCATCCCACCCTTACCACCTTCCTTCCCCTTTTCTGCACTGCCCTTGATAGGCAAGAAAGGAGGTGACAGATAATCCCTCAGGTGGGGGACATGTAACAGGAGTACACTCAGTTGGTCAACTACATATGTAATTAGAGTTTAATGCTATAAATTGTTCATGTGCACTTTACCATTTGCAAAACATTAGAATTGTGGTTAAGGAAAAGGTGGAAACTTGCATTTAGAGGTCATAAGCTAATGACATGATCAACAGAATATGCCTAGACACTAAGATACTCGAAGAAGCAAATGCACAGACAGGCAGAGAGACACACAGATCGAGAGAATATTAAAATATAAGAAAATTTCCAATGTATGGGCCAGAAGTAAATCAGAAGTAGAAACAACTAAATGATTGTACTTCAATCTGCAGTTTCTTGGACTGTTTGCAAAAGGAAATGTTTCTCAATCTGCTGGGGTTTCAACTGATAAAATTTTGTCACTCTGTATCAATGAAGAGACTGTTATAATTTGTTTGTCCCATTAACAATGTGTATAATTTTTCTGGCTGACAGCTACAATAAAACTGTTTCCTCTTTTATGGTTAAAGATATAATAGAATAAAAAGCCTCTCTTCCATATCCATCATGTGGAGAGAAAGATGTCATGTTCCTCTTGCCATGTGTCCCAGCTGACTTGAAATTCATAACAGTAAAATAAACAATGCAGCCCATCCAGCCACTCAAACTGAACTAAGAACAGCATGAAGGCTCTTCAAGCTTAAAAAACAAAAATAGTCATTGTCTCTGTCTGGAAACAATGAAAGTAAGAGTCCTTAAGAGATCACTGGGCCGGGAAGTCACCTAAATGTGTGTCGAGCATCTCCCAAGTTCAGTCGGTATGTACTGAGCACTTGCTAAGCACCAGGTACGGTGCTTAATTAATTCTCAATTATTCATCTGAGGAGAAGGCGGCACATGTGTGGCTTCCCCAGGAATGTCCCCTGGCACCCCAAAACTTCAGTCTCCTTCTGTTCCGTGCTCTGCCAGCTTCTCTCCCTGCATCCTCGCTGACAGGAGAGAACCGGGACTCCTGTCACTCTTTTGACTTCTCCATGAAGATGTCAATACACTGTGAAATGACCAAAGAGAGACTCTCCATGGCGGAAAAGAAAGGACGAGAGAACCAGCACCAGAGTAATTTAGAGTTGATGGCATTCCAGTTATAACAATGCAAACAGTAACAGATGCCATGCTGTCATTCAATCTTTAAAACTGCATCATGTAGCTTTGTAAAATAAGTAAACTCATTCTTTTGTGTTATAAATACTTATTAATGGTTGAATAAACATGCGATTCAGACAACAGATGAATCCAGTGGGTGCTCAATAGCAAGTGTTGAATGAACCCAGCAGAATATTCCCAAAGGGTAAGCCTGCATCTATTTCTTTTTCCCTGAGTGTAAGGAATCTACATACAGGTAAATTTAAATTCAGGGACATCCAACCTCCTTTTCCTCAGTTTCATGCCAATTAAAGAGGCACCAGTTTGTGCCTTCCGATATACAGAACTGAACAGAATAACACTTATTTTTAAAATGTGATCCAGGTCAGTTTGTTCCACAGAAGTTGTAGGCTCAGATTCGTAGCAGTGTGACTGCACTTCATCCCGTGACATTTAGCCATGCATGACATTCGCTACTTGACAGCCACAGTTTTAAGGTGACACTGGTGTGATTACCAAATTTTGTTTAAAAAAATAAATCTGCAAGAATTTATGTCAGTGAGTGACAGCACTTGATTCACTCAAAGTCTAGAAACTAATCTTATTAGTGCAAAGCCGTGAGCTGTAAATTACTCGGTGTCATAATTGGTGACAGGGGAATTCTTGGCGGGGAGAAATTCAGAGAGAGCAACTGTGTTATGAAAGCCTCAGTACAGAAGTCCTGAGCTGAGCTAAGTGGTGAAATGCTTGGCTGGAAACTCAAGCCTCCGTTCCCCATCAGCCATATTGCTGTGCTGGGAAGCCAGCGACCCCCGAGTGCCAGAACTGCCTGCTGTCCCAGGAGGGTGTGCTGTCTCTTACCCATATTTCACAGGAAAGAGTCAGTCATGATCATCACATTCAGCCAAACGAACAAATGTCCCATCTGTCCCCGTGGCACCAAAAATAAGAGCCCAAGACTTAAGCCTCCCAACATGGAAGAAAGCATCCCTCAGCCACAGGAGCTGAAAGTTATAGCATGTGAAACGTGGCTGGGGGACAGGAAGCAGGATTTGGCATTTGTGATGTAATTATGCTCCACAGTTTCATAGCTAAAAGGATTTTAATTTTATGGAGGACGAGAAGAATCCTGTACTTAAAAGGTCGGCTCTCTCGCAACATGACTTAGTCAAAGGACACCAACTGAAATGCTTGAGTCGGTGGTATTACAGCACTCCCAAGGAGGGCGGCTGTGGGTCTTGTTCTTCTCCCGGGGTCTCCCCTTCCCAGTCACTTCTGAGCTAGACCCCACCTTTTTGTTTTCCTGATAAGCCACGAGTGTGCCTTGATGCTCTTCATATGGGATTTTTTCTGCTATGAGATCCTTGTCTGTCTGCCAGGCTCTTGTTTCGTTCTAACTAAAACAAAGAGCAAGAAAGAAAAAGAAGGTAAGTAGGGGACAAGGCCTTTCAGATCGCCCTGGTTGAAATCTTAGCTATGTGATCATTTTAAGGGTTTTGTCACATTGTTCTATTTTACATGTCACACCCAGAGTAGAACGACAGAATTTCCATTTCAACAGAAATGCGCTTTTGATTAAATGACAAAAACCAGTGCACTCAGCCTGGGCATTCTGCGAAGTACACACTGTTTCTGTGAGAGAAGCTGTTGATTGCAAGAGCCTTTGTCCTGTAAGACATGCAGCAATGGCCGTTTGTGTGTCTGAGAGGCCAGGTTCCAGGGGCTCTGGGGTCCTAGCTAACATCAAGGTTACAGAAACAAAAGTTACATTTGGATCCTTGCTATTAAACATAGTTGACCAGCTTCCTTTGAGAAGCACTGATAAGCCAAAACCAGCACCCTGGAGCCCCTGTTTCTGAAGTGCCCTCGTCAACAGTGTTCCCTTACTTGGTACATTGAAAACAATTACTTGATTTCTAACATGTTCTTTTTTGTGAAGACCATGCTTCAAAGCTTGGGGCACAGTAACACCTCTGGGGCTTATCAAATGACAGGCTGACAGGATATCAGATGATGAATTCATTTGGTATGTAGTTGCCTATTTGTCTGATTTGGATTTCAGTTTCCTTAAGAAAATTATCCAGATTTTGCTGTGCCAAGAAACCTGTTTGTTCACACACATTGAATTCTCATCCCTGCCAGTTTCACAAAACAGGCTAGCTTGGGGGAAAGGGTGTGTTTCACAGAGGTAGGAATTACAGATAAAAATCTGCCAGCCTCTCTCTAGGAGGCCGTTCAACCCCATCTCAGCCACAAAGGAGAACAAAAAGCAAGGTTGCTTTAATATTCCTGTGCCAGAAGAAGTATTGGGGTAACTCAAACCCCATTGCTGCTCAGAATTAGGCCCTGTTTTTGTAGGTGGGGTGGTGGGAGAATAAGAAAAGAAAGTATTCTGTTTGAATCAAGTGCTCAGATTGTTATCGTTAGAGCCAAGACATACCTAGCTAAACTTCAGCTTCTAGCTCACTCACGCTGCATTTCTAAAAAGCCCTGGATATATATGATGTTCAATTGAACTTTTATTAGGTTCTCTCATGTTTTTCACAAAATACCATCTCTGTGAGAAATAATGTTGAAGAATTTTATTATCTAAGTGAAAAGTTAGATTTTCCTTATTAAAAAAATAGAAGATTAGATGCAAAATCTCTTTGAGTACTGAGATAATAGGCTTCATGTCAGCACCCTTGCCATGTTATATTCTGGAACTGCCCAGTGGGGGCAACAGTTTCACTTCCTTGCTTACCTGGACATCGCTGTTAGAGCAGCGCCTTCATGATAGAATACCCATGACTGCTAGACCACCGAGGAGACAGCCCCTTGTGCCATTGCCTTTATGATCTGATGTAGCAATCACCCGAAAAGAGAAAATGGGCCAATCATCAGGCAATCTTCAGTGACTCAGTGTGTTCCATTATATGCAAAGATGAGAATTCTAACTGTCATAAATGGTCTCTGGATGGTACATTTTTCACCATCTCAAGGTTACGATTGTAGCTGCTATGGTATAGTCATAAAATGACATGTTACACATACATTACTGTGAGCTCAGCCTCCATATCAAGCTTAAAAAATACATTCACATGCTGCAGACACAAACAATCTTGATTAAGAAACCCATGTTAGGAATTAGGAATTACCTTAAGGATAACTTGGAGGCTAATAAGATCTATGATGCCATTGCTTATTACCAGGTGAATCCTTTTGTGAAAATAAAATGCATTTGAAATGATGATCTGTTAGTGATAGGTCTACAAAACAAGGCCAAAAAAAAAAAAAAATGACCAAACTCATCTACCAGAGTGTAGAGCAGATAATGATGTGGAGGATTTCAAGTTGCCATGGAGATGTTTTCTGGCTCATTGACTGTGATGCTGTAACCCATCAGAAGTCACCATTCTCTTCTAAAGCTCAAAATAAATTCCGTGCTATTCAAGGGGGATTTGTTTACCCCTGACCTTGTGCCTAAAACCACAGGGTAGATGAGATTAGAGAGGTCTCCAGCATGAAGATGTGCCAGCTGTCAAGTGGCACACCTGCGATGACTATAACCCAGTAGGGCTCAAAAGGAGATTAAATGCCCAGAAGTGTGGTGCAAACAAGAAGTGGTATCTGAGATCAGGAAGGACAGAGATGAGCATGAACCAAAGTTGCCAAGGCCTCATAATGCTAGAATTGGGGCACGGTGGTTGGGGGAGGGGAGGCAAGTAACACTGGCGCTCAGTGAATGACCGAAGCAGAAATTGTTGGGATTGGGGAAGAGGAGAAGTAAAGCAAGTTGCTTTAATACTCCTGTTCCAGTAGAAATATTGGGGTAGCTCACACCCTGCTGTGGCATGTGTAGAAGCAGGAAGCATATGGGAACTCTGTTCTAAGATAAGAATGATATGCTAACAAGAGAGTAAGGAAACCAACCATCCCTGACAATGGTGGATCGTGTTGGTGAATAAGTGTTACAGTTAAGAGGTCCGATTATAGGGGGCCTGAACTGAGATTTGATCTCATAGACCCTGGAGATTGATTTTAGATCTGTGAGTAGGTTGGCAATGTAATAAAAACCATATTTTACAAACAATTGTCAAAGGTGTTAAAGGTCAGGATAGAGTGGAAGAAAGTGAAAGTAGAGGCCAAGAGATGTGTTGAAAGTCTAGACGTGGGTGGTGCATGTGGTCACTAAGAAAAGAAAGGGATGTTTTTAAAGAAGCATTCATAATCCATAGCACTTGGTAACAGGGGCTGGAGGTACTGGATGGCAACACCTGAACTCTCCTGAATAAACAGGCTCTGGGATCCTGTCTTAAGTTCAGAAATCAAATCTGGATTTGGGGCTAGAGGTGTGTTCCCATAGTGCTAACAATATTTTATGAAAAAGACAGAAAAACATGTTCCTTTTCTTGCTTTCATGAATAATTTTTTTATTGAAGTAGCATTGGTTCACAACACTGTATATGATTCAGAAACACAGGATCACACCCCACAGGTGTATGTTACCATACCACACCCATATCCAAGGCACCCATAGTCCATTGGGCCCCTCCACACTCTGCTCCCCACCCACCCCAGCCTCAATTCCAGTCAGACTTCTAGGGTCCATTATTGGTTTGGTTCTGTCTGACCTTTTGTTTCCACATTCCACATGTAAGTGAAATCAACTGGTATTTGTCTTTTTTCTTCTCACTTATTTTGCAGTGATTATTGACCCAAAACTCATTATTTTCTATGACCTTGGTTTGTTTGATTGATTGATTAAGATCATTAGAATGAGGATAATAGTTGTGGATTGCAATGTATTGTCATGGTATGCATGGTTTTTCTAAGCACTTTAACCTTTTTGGATAAAAAGATGCTCTCACTACCTTAAACTTTAGTCAGGAAAAAAAGATCCATTAGAATCTGCATGAAAGCCATTTATAATAAGCACGAACAATAGGCTAAACAGTCCCTGATTGATATCACTATTTACATCTTATCTCCCATTCAGGGAATCCCAACTTATAGTGGATATTAAATGCACAGGTAGGAGTTTACTGATAGCATAAAGACCCATAATACAAAAAAAAAAAGAAAGTTTTATGCTGATTGTGCCTAAACATTGTAGATTTTTAAAAATCTATCAGATGAAGCATTTAAAGGTACTGTCTGAAGGGAAGCTTAGTGTAACTTGGGGTCATTGCACACACTTGGATCAGTCTCTGGATGAATTACCTTCATCTCCCAACAGGGTCTGTGCTGGCCAGGGTTATTGCTTTAATAATGCACACGTCTGCTGTTAATGTTTACCAGCTAGTTAATCAGAACTCTAGAGAATACATGCATTGTTACGAGGTAGACACCATTTTACAATTAACTTCATTACAACTGGAATGTAATCATACAGCATTACCTCTTTTCATTTCTCACTATGAAGCTTTAAAATAATTATATCTAGGGCCTCCCTGGTGGCACACCAGTTGGGCGCTGCGCTGTGGAGCTGTCGGCAGCGTCAATGAGGGTTCGAGGCCCAGCCAGGGAGAATCCCACATGGTGCGGCGGACCTCTCCTGCCTCGCCCGCTGCTCCCCTCAGCAGTCTATTTCTGATCTGCCTTTTCTGCTCCCCACTCTGTCTCTGGTGGACCCTCTCACCGCCCCGCGCCTCTGGACTGTACCCCAGCTTGAATGTATAAATAAATAAATCTTTAAAAATAAATAAATTAAAAAAAATAAAATAATTATATCTGTCGATACATACACTCTGGGTACCACCTATGCATATAAATGGCACCTATTTTCACAAGGATATATAAATATATTCACCCATACCTAACCATACAATTGGTACGTTGTGTATTTACAATCTTCACATCAAAACGGGATTGTTTTGTATAAACATCATGTGAAATAAGATCTTTCACTTGTTTTCTTAACCATGCAATAAAAAGTCTGATTCAATAAAAATCTGACACTGGGGAACCATGTTAAAATCTCTGTAAATGTAAACTATCTGCCTATAATGAGTGTGCGGTAAGTAGCTAGCTTAAGAGAAATATAATTGTCATATTTTACATATAGAGAGTAATTTAGAAATGCAAAAAAATACTTGATTGCATGTTAAATAGAATTTTTAAATTGTGCGCATGGTTTGAGTAAAAGAAGTATTTTCAAAAGATCTTACACTTATACAACAATGACATTTTTAATATCATTCTCCTTGTAGGCCACGCAGTGCAGATTATTTTATGCAAGAAGCTAAACGGATGAAGCATAAAGCAGATGCAATGGTAAGACCCTTTTCTTTCCAGATATGTTCTTCCAAATTATGTTTGTACTGCAGCTTCATCATTGGGCAATATAGCTAGGGTAATTATAAAATCTATTACAAGGATGGCTGGGTCTGTTAAATGGAGAAATGTTTATATAATCAAGTGCTCATAGCCCAATAAATTATGACTTCAACCAATAATGTCTGACTGGGAAAAGCCCTGGATAAATGAATATTTCAATTTAGTCCTAAGGTTTGAATAGTAACTAGAGGCAATTGAGTCAGTGGGTGGTAGTATTTTCTTTCTTTAAAAAAAAAAAAATCTAGGTTTGCATTTTTCTGTCTTGTTAGCCTGCGCAACCCTTGGCTTGGTCCCAGGATCAAATCCCTTTTTAAAAAGACTTGTGTTCTCCATGGGTATCCGCCAGAATAATTCTTCTGAAACTGTACAACACAAAAACTATTATGTTACACATAAGTCACCTAAAGTCACCATGATTTGGGGTTTTTAAAGAGCAGCTTTTTTGACTTGGATAATCTTCTATTTTGAAACACTTCTGCTTTCAAACAAGTGATTAAAAAAAAAAACTTGTTTTTTCTAAAAGAGATCACATTGTTGTTCTATCTTAATGTCTTTTCCAAAGGCACTCCCTCCTCACTAGTCATTCTAGTTTTCTTCCCTCTGGAGTTCATGACTGACATCAGAATGTTAGAGATGAATAAGGTATTTCACATGACCTTCACAGTATTACTCCAGAGTTGAAGATGTTTAAACCAAAGCAGTACCCCCCTCCCATTACTAGTGATGTCACCCATCAAGCATTTATTTTATGAAGATCACTGCCTAGATATGCTAGGACATAGGGGAAATACAACTTGTATCAGAAAATAGTGGAGGGAAATGGGGGCTACAGATCTTAGCCTCACAATCCCACAGTATGGTGAAGCGTTCTGGTCACCCCAAAAAATGCTGATATATGTTCACTATTAGAGAAAAGCTTCAAATGTTAAAGCAGAATGAAATTTTTTTCCTGAATCACTCAAAGCTTACCAGAATTACACATCTTGCCCAACCCACCCTTTCCTGTGGACACTCAACTGCAACCAGGCCGGTCCCCCTCTACCTTTGATCCCACCTCTCATGCTAGCCAGCAAATCTTTGCATCTACAGAGACTCACACTGACACACTCACAGCTAGTAACACATATATACTCACTCTTCTGCACACTCACACCTTCATTGTCTTCCTTGAATTCAGCCAATTCATACCATTCCTTCCCAGTGTCATGTTCTATCCTTCTGGGAACTCCCCTGCCTTTTTGTACCTGTGCTTTCTTCCTATATCTCATTTGCATTGTATTAAACTCATTGTTTTGCATTTTGTTAATTGATCACAGATTGTCTTGCACCTTGAACTATCTTGTAGATGCACATTTTCTCTTGCCAAAAGTATTATATGTTCCTGGAAGGAGCTTTTGTATATCAAGTGCATATTACATATTGGGTGCTTTAGAAAATAGTTACGGAATAAAATAACTTCCTTAATCTGAAAGCATTACCAAGAAACATTGCTCTGTAGCCTATTAGGGTTATAAACAGTTTAAAATTTTGATTTACTAATGAGGAATAGTTTGGCTCTGCATTTCTGTTCTCTAAGGTATCATTACTAATGATAACTTTTTAGAGACAAGACTTAGATTAGTAGTTAATTTGTATAATTCTATTTTGATTGATGAATGACTATTTGAACACTAGGAAGACTGCAATCCAAGATTAGAATATGTATTTATCCACAGAGGAACAATATATAGAACCAGAAACTTAATATGTTTATGTTCTCATAAATAGATTTATGAGAACCAAAGTAGATTCTTGGTTATCCTCACTGAGGTAGAGAGGATTAAGATAAATTCAGACAACTTCAGATAATCCCCCCCAAATCATTTTTATTAATTTTCAACTCTGTGTCCATTTTAATTAAGCTAAGATAGTGCCTTGAGTTTTCTCTTTTACTCACCACACTCTGACCCTTAAATGAGATCCTAACTTAGCAATACAACTAAAAAACACATAACAAGAGGATGCTATTGAGATGTAAAGTCACAATAATGTAAAAGATAATAACCAAAGTCTTAAACCATCAAAGTTGGAATATACTTAGAAAGTATGAAAATTCTTAATATAGAATCAGACTTAACAACATCAATGTATTTTAACATAGCATACCCCCCTCAAGCCCCTGCACCCCTCATGAGGAATGGAGTTGCCAAATCATTAGGGGTTAAAAAGAGGGAAATGGAAAATAGAGTAACCATGAAGTTCTGATCAATGTTGATACCAAGTTGTTAACATGGGTTTGGTATAATTCTCTACATAACCTTTAAGTCATTTATCCTAAATTTGTAGCAATTTGTGGAAATAACTAGAGGAGGAAGTACTCTATTTCGTTCTCTCAGCTCCATTCACAGGACTTTGGAACTGTTAAGTAAGGTTTCTAAAATAAAGTGTATAGACTATGTGACCATACCATTAAAAAAACATATTTAAGGAAGACACTATTAACTCTGTCAATCAGGTGGAAAAATTTGGAAAGGCTTTGAACTATGCTGAAGCAGCCCTATCATTTATTGAGTGTGGAAATGCAATGGAACAAGGCCCAATGGAATCCAAATCTCCTTACACCATGTATTCAGAAACAGTAGAACTCATCAGGTAAGCACTGTGTTTTATTGCTGGGGTAGGAAAAGGAGGTGAGGAATGCATGTAAGTGCTATGAATACAGAGAAAAGAACAGCAACCTTGACACCATCAATCATCAAGAGCCAATGTTTATGCCCCAAAATAAGAACATAAGATTTTGCAAGGCACTGCCTCACATACCCTGCCTCCGTTGTTTTCTTTGTGAATGAGGCAGGACGGCGCCTGCAATTCCTGATTGCTGCAGAAAGGAAGCTAAATCTGAATGAAATGTGTCTTGCCTACTTCACCCAGCTGGAAAGCAGATTTTGTACTTATTTCACCTCTAAGCTGCATTTTTAAATGTGTGGTTCACAGTTAGTGTTTACCACAAAGGAAAGAGAAATGGATGGTAAACTAATCAAGTAATCGGGATGGGTCAATTGTATAGTGAATGATAGAACCGGAACTTTAGTGAACTTAATGTAGTATATATTCATGCTGACTTTTAATGATGCAATCCTGAAACTTATATGATATTATAATGCAATATTCAATAAATGTATGAATGAATATGTGAACAAATGAACAAATGGGTGAGGAGGAATGGATCTGGTTTGGGTTAGTGTAAGCTAAATCCTAACTTCATCAATACATGAGTCAGGAATAGAAATGAAAGGAAAGAAGATGGGGCTGGAGATGTTATGGAAGGAAATCCATCATTTGACGTACTAGCTCAGAGGGTGTTGGTGGTCCTACGTGTACACCGTCACCCAACATGTAATGTGAGTAGAAGCAGAGTTTCTGACAGGGGTGCATCAAGAAGTTGGGGTGGGAATACTTCTATGGTGGAGACCTGGAAAGGCACACCCTAATGTCTCTTTAATGAACCATTAAGAAAATCCCTTTAACCGTATTAAGAACCTTTGTTATATGGTAAACCTATGTTTACAGCTCATTCAACTGCTTGGGATAACCTAATATCCACTATGTGAAATAACTCTTCCCAAAACTAACCTTAATAAACTTTTCTGATTCTAGAATTCTTTGCAACCCAAGTAAGATCAGAGAGATTTTATCATGTCCCACTTTTCCAGATGGAAGATTTCTAAACATCACAGGTTATAACCTTTTTGTTCTGTTTTAGCCCAAAGATGCAACTTGCTATTTAACATCAGTCTCCTTCAGTAAATAGTTTTCAGCCTTTGAAACTGTCATCCCAGTATCACAGAACACATCGTCTTCAAAAGCACTTCTCAAGAATGTTTTGAAAATCAACACTGCCCAGAAATAGAAGTCATTAAAGAAAAAAGACCAAGTGAAAAGTATGGAACTAAAAATATGATAACAGAATCAAAATTTCACTGGTTGACTTGATAGTAGATGGAGATGACAGAGGGTAAAATTGGTTGACAGAAAATAGAATTCAGCCAGTCTGAGCAACAGAGAGAAACCAAAGGAAAAAATTAATTGTACCTTAAATACAATGACAAAAAAGCCAACAGGTATATATCACTGGAGTCCCA
The DNA here is from genome assembly GCA_004024925.1 of Scalopus aquaticus. Classification (NCBI taxonomy): domain Eukaryota; kingdom Metazoa; phylum Chordata; class Mammalia; order Eulipotyphla; family Talpidae; genus Scalopus; species Scalopus aquaticus. The sequence continues at coordinate 114,230 of PVIJ01004601.1, forward strand.
AACAGAGAGGAAGTAAGTAGGATTGAAAGAGCTTTGAATAAGTAATGGCTGAAAGTTGACAATTTTGACAAAAGACATAAACATACAAGTTCAATAAACTAAAAAAACCCAAATCTGATAAAAACTGAAGCAATGTATGCCAAGATACATCATAACTATATTTCTGAAAACTGAAGACAATGAAAAAATTCCAGAAAGTTCCCAAAGAGAATGGCTCACTACCTATAGGGCACACTGATTCAGGCCAGAAAACGCCTCACCTGAAACCAGGGAAGCCAGAAGGAAGTGGCAGCACATTTTTCAAGTGCTGAAAGAAAAAAAACTGTCAAGCTGTGAATTCTAGGTTCACTGAGGCTTCATTCTTCAGGAATTAAGGGAAAATTAAAATATTCTCAGACAATGAAACACTAAGTTTTTATTTCTAATTGACCTTAAAGGCTAGCAAATGGCAATTACTCAAACAGGAAGGAAGGAAGAACAAAAATATGAATTTATGTGATAAACAATCCTCCTCTTGAATTTTATAAACTATATTGATGATTAAAACAACAATTAGACACCATCAGATACTCAAGACAATGTTATTTGTAAGTGGGGGAAAATGAAGGAGCCTAAATGGAAGTAAGGTTTCCACACTTCACTCAAAGTGCTACTGTATTGACACCAATAAGTTGGGATAACTCACAAATGAGTATTGTATACCCAGAGGCACCATTATGAAAACAAGCAAAGAAGATACACTCAAAATCACTAGAAGAATTTGATAAGCTCTAGGGAGACCGTGAGCACTTCCCAGGCCAGTGCTTAACATCAAGAAGCCCGTGTTCACAATAGCAAAGGTATGGAAGCAACCCAGATGTCCAAAAATAGATGATTGGATCCAGAAGATGTGGTACATATACACAATGGAGTACTATTCAGCATGGAAAGAAGATAAACACATGCAATTTGCAGCGACATGGATGGAATTAGAGGGGATCATACTCAGTGAAATAAGCCAGAAAGAAAGAGAAAAATATTG